>CM067300.1:57499235-57554235 GCA_034231615.1 Meghimatium bilineatum | reverse complement strand
CAGCTACCAAAAAAAAAAAAGAAAAGAAAGAAGCGCAGCACATTGAAGAAGAAATATTTCAAATATGCCACATCATACAAACAACAGGAAGCTTGAGGATATAAACCTCACAAAGACACGAAACCAAAAATAACAGCTTGGTGTACAGAAGAGTAAAGAACGCAACGAATGATAAAAAACCAAAAATTCAAGAAATGGACGACAAGCAAAATGCATGAAGATTGATTAGTATCCAAGACAGCAAAGATTAACACCAAGAAAATCGTCAAAATCTGCAAAAATTAAGTCATGGCAAGAATATGAGAATATGGAGAAATGCTTAATAAGAATAAAGAAAACGATCCAAGGATGTTCTACAAGAAAGTACACAACATGAGAAGTAACAAAAATACACGAACTAACAGAAATAATCAATGATGGATACGGCAACATACTAAACAGAAAAATTAATGTAAAGGAAAAATTACTTTAATCAACTGTTAAAAAGGAAAGAGAAGTGATTACAACAATAAATATAATAGAAGAAGACGTAGAGCCATACATCATGAAATCCAAAATTGAAGACGCAGTTAAACATGCACCAAAAAAACAAAGAACCAGGAATAGACGACACACCTATAGAACTAATACAAAAGCTAACTGTGATATGTATAAAGTGGCTACACAGACTGTTACATGTGATAAGGAAGACACAAAAGACACCACATGAGTGGAATACAGCAGTGATTGTTTCCATCTGGAAGACAAAAGGCAGTAAGAAGAACTGCACAAAGTATAGAGGCATGTTACATAGGCAAAATCTTTATCAAGATACTAGAGAGAAGGATGCGAGCATATATAGAGCCACAGCTCAACAACACACAATTGGGTGCAAAGGGAACGCATTGCTCTCGGCGGACCCATGGTTAGCAAATAACCAAGATCCCAAATCTACCTCCTCGCGGTGCACCCTGGAAACAGAAATACAGCAGCTCGAGCTGATTCTGGCCAAATCATTTGGGGATCATGTCCGAGAATGTGGAGGTAGCAGATGGAAAGAGATTTGACTGCATAAGAGACAGACAATTTCTCCGACATCACCAGCACTAACACATGCAGTGGTACTGTCGGCACACATCGACGCTAGTCAGTCCAGTCTGAACATTGGAGGGGCGACCAGGTTACAGGTAGACGAAAAGGGACGAAAAGTTTACAGGTAGACAGTACAGGTTATACAGGTAAACAACACATGTTATACAGGTAGACAGCACATGTTACAAGTACACATCACAGTTATACAGGTAAACATCACAGGTTACAGGTAGACATCACAGGTTACAGGTAGACAACACATGTTATACAGGTAGACAGCATCATGAGAGACGAACAGATTTCATACTGAGTACATGGAATGGGCAGAACAGCGCCAACTGCAAATAGAAAGTGAAACGATTCAAGGAAATCGGAACTACAAGCTGTGTTAGCTCGAGACAAGCTTCTAGTTACTTGTGCTCCTTACGGGCAGAGACCCAGACCCAATCATGGGCGCCCGGCAAAGCAAGAAGATCTGGCCTAACTCTAATATCGAGCTTTCCTATACCGGAAACATGCTCGCGAGGAGAAAGGGTTCCGTACCCGATGAGCTCAGGCACAAATGGGACAACGATTTTAGCCCTGGCCCAACTCTACTGTCAAGCTTTCCTATTCCGGAAATAAACTTGCAGAGAGAAAGGGTTCCGTACCCGATGCGCTCAGGCACAAAAGGGACACCGATGGCAGCCCTGGCCCAACTCTACTGACAAGCTTTCCTATCCTGACAATATAATTGAAGGGAGAAAGGGTTCAGTACCCGATGTGCTAGGCACAAATGGGACAATGTCGTTCATCTCCGGAACACGCCTTGCTCCCAAACGCGTGGTGAGACTCGGACTTGGACGACGAGTTCAGGATGTCGATGAACGACACCTCGGCTAAGAAGGCGAAAGAGTCCGGGTCCAACGCTTCTGCCGAGTTCTTCCTTCACCGTACCAGGCTCGGAGAGGAGAAAAGGTTCAGTACCCGATGGGCACAGGCACAGGACGTTTAATTACATGAACCAAGTTCAATGACGCTGGAACACCTCGTGCGAGATTAACTTGAACGAGAATAGTCTCGGTGAAGAGTCATTATACACTAACGCGCCTGTCGACAGATAGGCGGGCTGTCACGGGCTAGGGAAGCCTACTACCCGAATTAAAGGCATGACAAAACGGATGAGCTGGACCTCGGATGTCCCGGTCACACAGTAAGCCAACTGTGGTGCAAATAACACAGTTCAACTATGTTATTTGTAGTACAACGTACTTCATGCCACAAGGCGGAAATCACAAGATATATTCCTTGTGGTTATAGGAGAGCGAACGCAGAAGAAGATATCGAACAATCAAATTGAATAATCATATTGAATAATAATATTGAATAATATTGAATAATTATATTGAATAATCATATTGAATAATCATATTGAATAATCATATTGAATAATATTGAATAATCATATTGAATAATCATATTGAATAATCATATTGAATAATCATATTGAATAATCATGTTGAATAATCATATTGAATAATCATATTGAATAATCATGTTGAATAATCATATTGAATAATCATATTGAATAATCATATTGAATAATCATGTTGAATAATCATGTTGAATAATCATGTTGAATAATCATATTGAATAATATTGAATAATCATATTGAGTAATCATGTTGAATAATCGTGTCGAACAGTAACATACTGAATAATATTATTCACCTTACACATTTTTATTCCGCTGCGGATACCGCAGCTCTTAGTTTTATCCGATTAACTAAGTCATCTCTGCTCTCCGTGAAACCTCATTATCTCAGTATGTTCCTTTATTAGATTTACAAACTTGGCTAGAATGATGTTATGCCTCAATAATGTCAACAGCGAGACTCTATCACCTAAATGATTATCTATTCGTTAAACCCTTTGTTGCTTTTCAACATTAGGGGTAGAAGAGTTTTCTAGAGATGACCCAACCCTCGTATGTGCTGAGTGTATAGAGGGGTTTGTCGCCTCTTTTATTTCGGTAGTCCATCGTTTTCGTGGTTGGCCTCTTAGTCTTTTTTCACTGTATATGTGTAGCATAGCTTTGTATATGTAACATTCTTATTAGTTCTACAAGGGCCAATATGTCTTCTTGTAAACATGGATTTATTCTCTAGCTTCCTACTTAAATTTACTTGTATAAACAATTATTTGAAGCAAAATTGTAGAGAAATAAAGATCAGGCAAATAAAATACTTTGGACACATTAAAAGACATGACACCCCATTGAAGACCTTACTTGAGGGTAAAGTCAAAGGGAAGTGAGAAAGAGGTAGGCAGAGATACAAGTGGGAGAGTAACATTACACGATGGACAGGTTACAGTCTAGCAGAGTGCACCACCAAGACAAGAGACAGGAGATGTTGGAGATACGTTGCAGTCAACCTTCGTTGCGGAGACGGCACTTGATGATGATGATGATGTACTGTCTATATATGTTATCCATGTTTACCAGAAGACATATTGGCCCCTGTAGAACTAATACGGATATTATATTATATATATTTGTTGTTACTGAGGATACTTCAAGACCTGTACAGGATGTTAGTTTTTGTTGTAATATTCCTTGTCTCGATTGGTCCGTTCTCAGTGACTTGATGGCACAGTTTTGGTAAAATCGCAAATTTTTGGAGATGGGTTAGTCAAGTAAGAAAAACCCGTGAACGATAGTTGCTAGGCTATTTGGTGCCATTGAACGGACTGGTTCAATTCCCGTTAGCCTCAATAATTTTTTAATTTATTCTCTGCCTTCCTACTTGAATTTACTTGTAGAAGGGAGGTATGGTTTGTTATTCTCAGCCCTTGTATCGAAATATTCAAAACTGTCGCTGTTGGTCGGTATAAGTGGATGCCTTCTGTAGCGTGAATGGACGCATTCCAATGCTGCAGTATCATAAGAACATCACATCCTGCCTGGGGTGGAGCATATACGTCTGATCCAACTATTTCATCATTCCTCCTTAAAATCTGTTAAGCCATCTGTAAGGATAGCAAACCTATCATTTGCTGCAATCCAGGAGTATGCTATAAACGGACAAAGATGCAGTGTTCGCTGGCCTGCATATCTCCGATTTGGCCTACATATCTCCAATTTGGCCTACATATCACCATTTCATAGAAGACAAAAGTAAGAAACCGAGAAAAGACACGAAGTAGTAGGGATTATTTTTACAGGTTACAGGTAGACAGCACATGTTACAGGTAGACAGCACATGTTATACAGGTAGACAGCACAGGTAACAGGTAAACATCACAGGGTTCACAGGTAGACAGCACAGGTAACAGGTAGACAGCACATGTTATAGAGGTAGACAGCACAAGTTACATGTAGACAGCATATATTACAGGTAGACAATACAGGGCACAGGTTATAGGTTGGTTGGTTACTGATCCAGCGGTCCATGGGCTCATTCCCTTTGACCTAATGCCATTAGATGGCATTATATTGCTGGGAAGTCTGTGGATTTTCGGCCCACCACGGGACAGAGCCAGAGAATAACTATCACACCTCCTGGAAGGTAGGTTTCAACATATGCACTGCTCCTAGCCACTGTAGCCACGATAGGGTTCACTGTGCTCATTCCCCGCCACCAATTGACTACTGGTTATGCCGAACTTCTCTATTGCTCCAGGTATGCAACCAAATGCTCAAGTCAAAAGGATTGTCACGTCCTGAGTCACTGTGCCTCTATGATGGGTCTCAGCCATAGGAAAAAACAGTGCTGTCAGTTTCCTCCTCCCCAATGCTGCACAGTACATCTCTGGCTCCCTCCCAACCACAATATACATGAATATTCAGGCAAACATGAAATACATTTCAACAACAAAATAAAAGCATAACTGTTTAGATGACATGTCATGAAGTTTCTATAAGAAGATAACCTCAATATAACGACATGTCATTCACTAAGGTTTTCTGTTGCATGGATGGTATGTCTAGTGGGCAATTGGTGAGACCCACAGACGCAACCACATGCGTACAGGTTATAGGTAGACAGCACAGGTTATACATGTATACATCACATGTTAAACATGTAGACAGCGCATGTTGAATGTAGACAGAACAGTTTACAGGTAGACAGCACAGGTAACACGTAGTCAGCACAGGTTACATGTAGATAGTACAGGTTACAGGTAGACAGCACAGGCTACATGTAGACAACACAGATTACAGTTACACAGCATAGGCTACAGGTACACAACACAGGTTACAGGTACACAGCGTAGGCTACAGGTAGACAGAACAGGTTACAGGTAGACAGCATAGACTACAGATAAGCAGCAAAGGTTAGAGGTAGACAGCACAGGTTACATGTACGCATCACAGGAAGCACATCTTCCCATATTTCTTAGTCGCCTTCTGCGACATTCCTGAAAATAATACATTAACTCTATTCTTAGCTCTCCAACCTAACCTAGAAGTCCAAACCCCGGCTGCTACATGCTACTACACGGTGCTACGCGCTGTTACACGGTGCTCAGGAAATGAAAGAGTGGATAAGTATGCACCAAATACACTCATAGTCGAAGAATTAAGAATGAATAGTCAATCAATCAAGTGCCATGCCGATGGCGTAGGCAATTATGTTTCTTCATAGATCTCTGTCTTGTGTGCTGTTAATGAGTTCAGTTGGTGACATCTTTTTGTGCCTCAGTGACAACCTATCCAGCAATTTCTCCCTTTGTCTTCCACTGTCTCTTCTCCCCGTGATCTTTCCGGTGGTTATAAATTTTCAAGTTTTGGTTTTCTAATCACGTATGTGAATGGTTATCACTCTGTAAGTAAGTAAAGTAACACATAGCATTTAGTAATGCCGTAGGGGTGTGAGATGTTAGCGATCTCACATTTTAGAGGCTCTGCAAATGAGGGCGGTAGCCATCTCCTTTCCCTCGTAGTCTTTACTTCCCAGATTAATCCGGTACCCATTTAAGGCTGGGTCGACCTGGGAGCCGTTGCGATCTGAAAAGCATTTCCGCCTAAACTGGGGAATGAATCCAGGATCACTCATATGCGAAGCCAGTGCGCTAACCACTACGCTACGTGGCGCCCTAATCACTCTGTATTAGTGTCTGAATGTTCGTCAGGAAATCCACGAAAAATGAAGAATGAATAGGGGCACTTTAAAGGTTAACTATCGCCTGTTAGATGTGGACACAGTGAAGGTTGACGCATGCAGGATTGCGATTGGGAGATGTTGGTTTTTAAAGTAGGGCTGGACTGGACATCTGAATGGAACAACGGGGAACGTGTATAGCCATCGAGTCATGAAAAAAGTCGATTATACAAACATTTTAATATTTTCTGGGATTTTTTTCTGAAATGTATTTTGTTCATATGTGTGCCCGGAGTGCAATGACGAATGCTTATAACCTATAAAAAAGTGCTAAACATTATAGCTTGTATGCAAGACTTAACCGGATAGGTCCACGAGATATCTACCACAGGGAGTATATCTATCACACTAGTCGAATAGTTAAAAAAACCCCATTAGTGTCACACTTCTGGCGGTAGGTGTTTCTTGGAGGTATCGAGTTTGAATCTTGTCTATAACTTTCACATTATTATGACAATCCCTGATATTTCTTACTTTTTATTTATAAGGAAATGGGCACCAGGTCGTCCGGGAATGTAAAGGCGGTGGTAGAATTACTGACTACATTATCTCTAGGTGTCATTTAATTAGTTAGTTATTCCTCTAGGGCGAAAGATGGCACATAGGGGGGAATGTCATATATTTTCATGTCTCGTGTTTTATTGTAATTTGTCTTAGTTCTTCATTGTTTCTGATATCGATGGTGAAGCGCTCTCTTGCTATAATTTTACGTAAGGTTTCTCTTGGTCTTCCTCGTTTTCTCTTGCTCCTTGGTGACCACATCAAAGCTTGACAGGGAAGTCTTGTTATCCATTCACAGCGCGTATCCGATGTAATTCAAGTGACACGTTCAATGTGAATATAGGTAGATACATATTCTTGTTTTGTTTATTGTCTGATGTCTGTTTTTGATTTAAAGTCTAACCACCGGATGTTCAGTAGTCGTCTAAGATATTTATTTTCAAAGGTGTTCAGTCTTTATTTTTAAATTTAATGTTGATTTTCAACTTTCGCATTCATGTGGTAAAGTTGGAATTATGCAGGAGTTGAAGATTTTGAGTTTTGTGTTATTTCTTAGCGTTTCTGAATGCCATATATTTGATAGTTTATTGAATGAGTTAGCAGCCAGTGCAATACGGTGTAATATTTCTGTTGACAAATCTCCTATTGTTGATATCTTGATGCTAAGGTATGTGAACTTGTTGACTTTTCATAGACCAATAAGTATTCTTGATTCTTGATTCTTGATTCTTGATTCTTGATTCTTGATTCTTGATTCTTGATTCTTGATTCTTGATTCTTGATTCTTGATTCTTGATTCTTGATTCTTGATTCTTGATTCTTGATTCTTGATTCTTGATTCTTGATTCTTGATTCTTGATTCTTGATTCTTGATTAGAAAACTGGCATCACAGTACGTGGGGCATTCCCATAAGTGCTTCACCCTCTGTTCCAGCAGCCATTCGACTCGATGGTGTTTCGAGTCCAATGCCGCCGAAACAGACGTCGACATCAGGGCACAACTCTGGCCCTTGCGACAGTTTTCTTTGTTGCCCACCCACGCCGTGCCCGTAACTAGTTCAAGCACAACGTCGGCATGTTGGAAAAACATGGTAACTGTTATCGAAGGTTACGACTACGGGATTGTATAGATGACGTGCCATGAAGCTTCTGTAAAGAAGATAACCTCAATATAAACGCATGTCATCTACTAAGGTTTTCTGTTACATGGTTGGTTTGTCTAGTGAACCATTGGTGAGACCCATAGACGCAACCGCATGCACTAATAAGTATGCCATGGTCAATAAAAAAGGGTGCCCTAAGGCATACAGAATTTACTTAATGATAAAGGGTTTACCAGTATTCTTCTTCTTCTTCTTCTGCGTTCATTCTCAAACTCCAACTGGATCTAGCTGGATCATGGTCCTGCTAAATTTCCAGCAGGATGTAGTTCAGAAAATGGAAATGCGTTGTGTCGCCGTTTTATTTTCGCAAATGGCCCGACACATCCGTCTTCGGCGGTTACCAGTATTCAATCTGTCCATGCCAACAACAAAGTCACCTACAGGGAGTTTCACCCAAAGCACGTAACTCCATAGCTTCAAGTGATAATTCTGAGGATCTCCGATAAAATTTACGTGTAAACAAGGATCGAACCCTCGACCTCTTGAACACAATTCAAACAACTTAACCACTACACCAATGAAACGGTAAATAGAAAATACGATCCTAACACCGCAACCTCCAATATGCCTCAATGTTGTCACAATAAAATGTGTATTTGTCTCACTCTGTCAAGCAATTCGTATAATTAATTATGTTGAGATATTTGTCTTTCCTTGAATGGCTTCTGTTAGAAGCCCATCCATGCGAGTTGCCATGTCGGTCCTCTATATTTTTTTTATTGAAATCTTTGTTTTTTCAACTTGGTAATTTTTTGTGGTAAAATAAATTTAATTACATTGCTTGGTGTAGCAAGTCCTTCTACAGAGTGGTTCTGTTCAGTGATCTTAAACAGCATCAATTATTTTGGCTCATACGACTGGTCAATGGTTACTGTGTCTTTATTGTGCTGTGCATACAAATGAGTGCGAAGTCAAAGTTACGTTGTTTGTGTGAATGGTATTTAGTAGTTATTTGTGTGAATGGTATTTAGTCGTTGTTTGTGTGAATGGTATTTAGTCGTTGTTTGTGTGAATGGTATTTAGTCGTTGTTTGTGTGAATGGTATTTAGTCGTTGTTTGTGTGAATGGTATTTAGTCGTTGTTTGTGTGAATGGTATTTAGTCGTTGTTTGTGTGAATGGTATTTAGTCGTTGTTTGTGTGAATGGTATTTAGTCGTTGTTTGTGTGAATGGTATTTAGTCGTTGTTTGTGTGAATGGTATTTAGTCGTTGTTTGTGTGAATGGTATTTAGTCGTTGTTTGTGTGAATGGTATTTAGTCGTTGTTTGTGTGAATGGTACTTAGTCGTTGTTTGTGTGAATGGTATTTAGTCGTTGTTGGTGTGAATGGTATTTAGTCGTTGTTTGTGTGAATGGTATTTAGTCGTTGTTTGTGTTAATGATATTTAGTCGTTGTTGGTGTGAATGGTATTTAGTCGTTGTTTGTGTGAATGGTATTTAGTCGTTGTTTGTGTGAATGGTATTTAGTCGTTGTTTGTGTGATTGGTATTTAGTCGTTGTTTGTGTGAATGGTATTTAGTCGTTGTTTGTGTGAATGGTATTTAGTCGTTGTTTGTGTGAATGGTATTATGCATTGTTTGTGATCAAAACTTGTGAATGGTATTAGATATGTTGATTCGCACTCCGGGCATGTCCATTGATGCTCACATCAACGTTTTAGAAAATCTCTCAGGGTATAATGGCTGATGGTTCCGGTTCTATGTTGGCTCAGTGTTCTCTACCGGCCAGATCTATATCACTCCCAAATCGCGCATTATTGATTATTATTGATTATTATTACCGCGTGTTGTTATACTCATGAAGATGTATCTCAGCATTTTCTGCATCGTGCGGACTCAGGAAGAGCACTGGGCATGTCTGCTCAATCCATAGTCTGAGTAACTGTTATAGTTGCGAGGTTAGCTAATTCGTAGTCCCGTTTGTTTTCCTATACATACCCGCGTGACAAGAACAAAGATAACAGTGATTTTTTCACAGTGAGGCCCACGTTTTAGCTCTCTCTAATAGCTCCATCTATCTCCTACGTACATCACCTGATTTTACTTTCTGAATAATATTCATTGAGTCACTAGTATGCACCTATGGGAATAGGCTTGCGATTCCAGCCTGTTTAGTGCATGCATTACGGCAAACACTTCCATTGAAGATTGTGGTGAAGGGCTTGTATGTAGCTGGGCTAAGTATTATAATGAAATATTATAAAGCAAATCTGCAGGAGGTTCTCCCAAACGATATGTTTCAGACGAAATACTGAATTACTATTATTATTAGAGTCGAAAAACTATGGTCCATGTTTCATGGGACTAAAAGCATCTACGCAACATATTGAGATATCAATAGCATCTACACAACTGGCATCACAGTACGTGGGGCATTCCCATAAGTGCTTCACCCTCTGTTCCAGCAGCCATTCGACTCGATGGTGTTTCGAGTCCAATGCCGCCGAAACAGACGTCGACATCAGGGCACAACTCTGGCCCTTGCGACAGTTTTCTTTGTTGCCCACCCACGCCGTGCCCGTAACTAGTTCAAGCACAACGTCGGCATGTTGGAAAAACATGGTAACTGTTATCGAAGGTTACGACTACGGGATTGTATAGATGACGTGCCATGAAGCTTCTGTAAAGAAGATAACCTCAATATAAACGCATGTCATCTACTAAGGTTTTCTGTTACATGGTTGGTTTGTCTAGTGAACCATTGGTGAGACCCATAGACGCAACCGCATGCACTAATAAGTATGCCATGGTCAATAAAAAAGGGTGCCCTAAGGCATACAGAATTTACTTAATGATAAAGGGTTTACCAGTATTCTTCTTCTTCTTCTTCTGCGTTCATTCTCAAACTCCAACTGGATCTAGCTGGATCATGGTCCTGCTAAATTTCCAGCAGGATGTAGTTCAGAAAATGGAAATGCGTTGTGTCGCCGTTTTATTTTCGCAAATGGCCCGACACATCCGTCTTCGGCGGTTACCAGTATTCAATCTGTCCATGCCAACAACAAAGTCACTTACAGGGAGTTTCACCCAAAGCACGTAACTCCATAGCTTCAAGTGATAATTCTGAGGATCTCCGATAAAATTTACGTGTAAACAAGGATCGAACCCTCGACCTCTTGAACACAATTCAAACAACTTAACCACTACACCAATGAAACGGTAAATAGAAAATACGATCCTAACACCGCAACCTCCAATATGCCTCAATGTTGTCACAATAAAATGTGTATTTGTCTCACTCTGTCAAGCAATTCGTATAATTAATTATGTTGAGATATTTGTCTTTCCTTGAATGGCTTCTGTTAGAAGCCCATCCATGCGAGTTGCCATGTCGGTCTTCTATATTTTTTTTATTGAAATCTTTGTTTTTTCAACTTGGTAATTTTTTGTGGTAAAATAAATTTAATTACATTGCTTGGTGTAGCAAGTCCTTCTACAGAGTGGTTCTGTTCAGTGATCTTAAACAGCATCAATTATTTTGGCTCATACGACTGGTCAATGGTTACTGTGTCTTTATTGTGCTGTGCATACAAATGAGTGCGAAGTCAAAGTTACGTTGTTTGTGTGAATGGTATTTAGTAGTTATTTGTGTGAATGGTATTTAGTCGTTGTTTGTGTGAATGGTATTTAGTCGTTGTTTGTGTGAATGGTATTTAGTCGTTGTTTGTGTGAATGGTATTTAGTCGTTGTTTGTGTGAATGGTATTTAGTCGTTGTTTGTGTGAATGGTATTTAGTCGTTGTTTGTGTGAATGGTATTTAGTCGTTGTTTGTGTGAATGGTATTTAGTCGTTGTTTGTGTGAATGGTATTTAGTCGTTGTTTGTGTGAATGGTATTTAGTCGTTGTTTGTGTGAATGGTATTTAGTCGTTGTTTGTGTGAATGGTATTTAGTCGTTGTTTGTGTGAATGGTACTTAGTCGTTGTTTGTGTGAATGGTATTTAGTCGTTGTTGGTGTGAATGGTATTTAGTCGTTGTTTGTGTGAATGGTATTTAGTCGTTGTTTGTGTTAATGATATTTAGTCGTTGTTGGTGTGAATGGTATTTAGTCGTTGTTTGTGTGAATGGTATTTAGTCGTTGTTTGTGTGAATGGTATTTAGTCGTTGTTTGTGTGATTGGTATTTAGTCGTTGTTTGTGTGAATGGTATTTAGTCGTTGTTTGTGTGAATGGTATTTAGTCGTTGTTTGTGTGAATGGTATTATGCATTGTTTGTGATCAAAACTTGTGAATGGTATTAGATATGTTGATTCGCACTCCGGGCATGTCCATTGATGCTCACATCAACGTTTTAGAAAATCTCTCAGGGTATAATGGCTGATGGTTCCGGTTCTATGTTGGCTCAGTGTTCTCTACCGGCCAGATCTATATCACTCCCAAATCGCGCATTATTGATTATTATTGATTATTATTACCGCGTGTTGTTATACTCATGAAGATGTATCTCAGCATTTTCTGCATCGTGCGGACTCAGGAAGAGCACTGGGCATGTCTGCTCAATCCATAGTCTGAGTAACTGTTATAGTTGCGAGGTTAGCTAATTCGTAGTCCCGTTTGTTTTCCTATACATACCCGCGTGACAAGAACAAAGATAACAGTGATTTTTTCACAGTGAGGCCCACGTTTTAGCTCTCTCTAATAGCTCCATCTATCTCCTACGTACATCACCTGATTTTACTTTCTGAATAATATTCATTGAGTCACTAGTATGCACCTATGGGAATAGGCTTGCGATTCCAGCCTGTTTAGTGCATGCATTACGGCAAACACTTCCATTGAAGATTGTGGTGAAGGGCTTGTATGTAGCTGGGCTAAGTATTATAATGAAATATTATAAAGCAAATCTGCAGGAGGTTCTCCCAAACGATATGTTTCAGACGAAATACTGAATTACTATTATTATTAGAGTCGAAAAACTATGGTCCATGTTTCATGGGACTAAAAGCATCTACGCAACATATTGAGATATCAATAGCATCTACACAACATAATGAGATATCTACACCATCTACACAACATAATGAGATATCAACATCATCTACACAACATAATGAGATATCTACATCATCTACACAACATAATGTGATATCTACACCATCTACACAACATAATGAGATATCTACACCATCTACACAATATAATGAGATATCTACACCATCTACACAACATAATGAGATATATACAGCATCTACACAATATAATGAGATATCTACACCACATGTCACAATATCATTGTGTAGTTATTTACCAAAAACAACGTTGTTGGGGAAAACATAAATCTCGTAAAACAAACCTTTCTATCAACGGCTAACATAAGATTAGATGCATGGTAATTTGTCACAGAAGAAAAGTAGACTTAAGCCTCTCTCCAGGGTCCTAAAGTAGACAAGCCTCTATCAAGGGTCCTAAAGTAGACATACGCCTCTCTCCAGGGTCCTAAAGTAGACTTAAGCCTCTCTCAAGGGCCCTAAAGTAGACATACGCCTCTCTCCAGGGTCCTAAAGTAGACTTAAGCCTCTCTCAAGGGTCCTAAAGTAGACTTACATCTCTCTCCAGGGTCCTAAAGTAGACTTAAGCCTATCTCCAGGGTCCTAAAGTAGACTTAAACCTCTCTCCAGGGTCCTAAAGTAGACTTAAGCCTCTCTCCAGGATCCTAAAGTAGACTTAAACTTCTCTCGAGGGTCCTAAAGTAGACAAACTTCTCTCCAGGGTACTAAAGTAGACTTAAGCCTCTCTCCAGGGTACTAAAGTAGACTTAAGCCTCTCTCCAGGGTCCTAAAGTAGACTTAAGCCTCTCTCAAGGGCCCTAAAGTAGACATAAGCCTCTCTCCAGGGTCCTAAAGTAGACTTAAGCCTCTCTCAAGGGTCCTAAAGTAGACTTAAATCTCTCTCCAGGTTCCTAAAGTAGACTTAAGCCTCTCTCCAGGGTCCTAAAGTAGACTTAAACCTCTCTCCAGGGTCCTAAAGTAGACTTAAGCCTCTCTCCAGGATCCTAAAGTAGACTTAAACTTCTCTCGAGGGTCCTAAAGTAGACAAACTTCTCTCCAGGGTACTAAAGTAGACTTAAGCCTCTCTCCAGGGTACTAAAGTAGACTTAAGCCTCTCTCCAGGTCCTAAAGTAGACTTAAACCTCTCTCCAGGGTACTAAAGTAGACTTAAACCTCTCTCCAGGGTCCTAAAAGGGGAAGGAAAGAAAAATGACAGTTACCTCCCATGTACGTCGTAAGAGGCAACTGAGGATGTTGTTCGGGGTGGATTTAGCAGCCCCATCTCATACAGGATTAAAGTTACTCATAAACGACGCTGATGCCAGACTTGTCGGGCCGAAAGGCACATATGTCACAGGCAAGCTGTAAACCTCGAACAACGCATTCCGTTCTCCTGACTACATCCCACTGATCTACAGGAGTTTGAGACACAATACATTTCGTTCTCCGGACTACATACTGCTAAACTTTATTAGTTTTAGAACGAACGCTGTAGAAGAAGAGTCAAACACAAATTAAATGTTTCATTTCTTCACTAATGTCTGCAGAAAAGACAAGAATACAACTTAACGAAAATGAAGTTATTTTCGAAACTTGAGCTGACTCCGGGATAATGTGAAGAAAGTCATACACAATGATGGTGGAACTTTAGCCGGATGACTGACAGAAGAATTGATTAGAAGGAAGAAATTTAATCCATAACTTAAATTTTTTTATTTTTATGAAATTACTTGTTCAGCAGATTTGCTATTTTAAAGTTTCAGGTCCGCGGTCCGAGACGGGACATTTGTATCGTAAACTCATCAGACTAAATGTTATAGGAACTCTATCTAATGCTTTGTTTTAACTTTGTATTATTTTGTTAAGGGTTTCTGTCTCCCCACATAAACCGCTTGTTTAAGGATGTTGTGAGGTGGAGTAGGCTGTCCAATCTCATATAGGATCAAAGTGGCATGGAGGTCATGCTGATGTCGGATATGTCAGAAGCTGTCCATAAATTATGTCAACAATATTTTTGACAAATTTTGAGCTTCTCCTTCTAAAGAAGGAAACGTGAATGTCTCAAATTCCAGGTTTGTGTAGAATGTCTCAAATTCCAGGTTGTGCAGAATGTCTCAAATTCCAGGTTTGTGTAGAATGTCTCTCAAGTTCCAGACTTGTGTAGAATGTCTCAAATTCTAGGCGTGTGCAGAATGTCTGAAGTTTCAGACGTCTAGAATGTTCGAAGTTCCCGACTTGTCTAGAATGTTGTAAGTTCCAGGTTTGTGTAGAATGTCTCTCAAGTTCCAGACTTGTGTAGAATGTCTCAAGTTCCAGACTTGTGTAGAATATCTCAAATTCTAGGCGTGTGCAGAATGTCTGAAGTTTCAGACGTCTAGAATGTTCGAAGTTCCCGACTTGTCTAGAATGTTGTAAGTTCCAGGTTTGTGTAGAATGTATCAAGTTTCAGACTTGTGTAGAAAGTTCGAAGTTCCAGACTTGTCTAGAATGTCTCAAATTCCAGACGTGTAGAATATCTCAAGTTCCAGGTTTGTATAGAATGTCTGAAGTTCCAGACGTGTCTAAAATGTTTCAAGTTCCAGGAAACGTTTGGAAAAGTCTTCTCCAAAGTATAACACTGACTTTGTTCTCCTTCATCGTTCATTCTCAAACTCCCGCTGGTTCTCTCTTGCAGCAGGACAATGTTCCTACTAGATTCATAATATGATGTAGTCCAGAGAATGTAAATGATTTGATTCGCCGAGCTATTTCCGCCAATGGCGCGGAACATTCGCCTTCAGCGGTTAACACTGTTCTACTCATAGTATTTTACAGTGCTATTACATTAAGACACCAATTTGGGAATGTAAGCAAACAATAACAATAAAGCCCTGTTCAAAACTCACCAATAATAAGAAATAAAATTATGGCACATAAATCTGGAGCTGATGGTAGGACTCCATCATTTGGAAGAAGGAACAAACATGACAAACCGCACTTCCTGGAATCAATCAATCAATCAATCAATCAATCAATCAATCAATCAATCAATCAATCAATCAATCAATCAATCAATATATCAATCAAACAATCAATCAATCAAATCAATCAATCAATCAATCAATCAATCAATCAATAGTAATCAATCAGTAAACTAAACAACCAATCAATAGAGAAATCAAATAATCAATAAATCAGTTAAGAAAGCAATCAATATATCAAATAGAATAAATAAATCAATCAACCAATAAAACAATCAATAATCAATCTGTTAATCAATAAGTAAGTCAATCAACACACGAATCAATCAATAAACTAATGAATCAATAATACAAACAATCAATCAATCAATAGGTAAATGTATCAATAAACTAATCAAGCATTCAACAAAGAAATACAATAATTAATTAAAGAAGCAATAAATATATCAATCGAAGAAATCAATCAATTAATCAACCAATAAGTCAATCATTAATCTAATCAACAATCTATCAACTAATCAATAAGTTAGCCAATCAACACACGAACCAATCAATGAACTAATTAATCAATAACATAATCAATCAATTAGTCAATCAAAAAAATAATAAAACAGTCAATCAACAATCAATCTATACGTTAATCAATGAATCAATTAAATAGACGAATCAACGAATTATTGAATGCACCACCCAGCTAGTCAGTTTAATCAACTAACGAAGCAATCAACAAAGAAATCGATCAGGAAACTCATGAAGACAAAATACTGTATCATTGTATCAAATTACTACCATGCTGTCAGTTCCATCCAAATATCTTTTCACGAAACCATCATCTGTGAAATAATAACTTTCTCAAGTTTATTCAACTTATTCTCACCTGTATTTCTATACATAGTTCTCACCTATAATTCTCTAACTTGTTTTCACCTGCCTATCACTAATTTACTCCTTTCTCAAGTATGTCTCTCAAACTTAATTTCACGTATGCCTATATTTAACACTTACCTGTAAATTCATGCCATATTTTCACCTGTGCCCCTTTACCTTATTATCAAACACGCCCCAGTGAGCTCGCATTATCTATTCACTTCTCCATCTCTATCCTTTTCTTCATATTAACTTCCTCATTTCTATTCATTTTTTTCATATTAACTTAATAATTTCTATTCCTTTTTTTTCATATTAACTTCATAATTTCTATTCCTTTTTTTCATATTAACTTCCTCATTTCTATTCCTTTTTCACATTGACTTCTTACTTTCTATCCCTTTTTCAAATTAACTTCATTTATATTCCTTTTTTTCATATTAACTTCTTCATTTCTATCTCGTTTTTTACATTAACTTCATCTCTCTAATATACTACAGTCATCATTTTTATACTTTTTTATATTAACTTCATAATTTCTATACTTTAATTGTATTATATCATTTCTATTTCATTTTTATATGAATTTCAGCATCTCTGTATTAGTTAGATGTTAGCTTCAACATCTCTGTATTAATTAGATATTAGCTAAATTTGCTGAAGATATTAGAGCATACCTAAAAGATCAGGAAACACTGCGCCAGGTCTCTGTGCTGTCTCTGTGCTGTCTCTGTGCTGTCCGCTAATGCGATATAAAAAAATGTGTTGGCTGTCCCACGACATTGAGAATCAGAGGTTATGAAGTAGAGGTGGCTGTCGGACAAGATTGAGAGTCAGAGGTTATGAAGTAGAGGTGGCTGTCCGACCGAATTGAGAGTCAGAGGTTTTGAAGTGTAGATGGCTGTCTCACCACATTGAGAGTCAGATGTTTTGAAATGGAGGTGGCTGTCCCATCACATTGGGAGTCAGAGGTTTAAAGATGGTGTTGGCTGTCCCACCACATTCAGAGTCAGAGGTTTTGAAGTGAATGTGGCTGTCCCACCATATTGAGAGTCAGAGGTTATGAAGTAGAGATGGCTGTCTCACTACATTGAGAGTGAGAGGTTTTGAAGTGGGGGTGACTGTCTCATCCAATAAAGAGTCAAATCAAGCCAGAAGCCACGATGAGGGATATGACAAACCGAAAGACTGTATCATGCTAATCTACCTGAGTTTAAGAACGAATGAAGAACATCATTCCTATTTCAATTTTACATTAATCCCGCTTTGTGGTTGCGTGGTGCAGTGGACTTCTGTGAGGACTAAGGGGAAAAAAACACTTTTATTTTTCGTGATTTCTTGTTAAGGAGTGCAGTGAGGCTGTTAAGGATGTGGGAATTAAGGCCGCGTTGACAAAGCTGTCGCCGCGACGTGTACAGGAAGAATTTTTTATTGCACCTCCGAAAGATACAAATTATTGTTTCAAAACGCGGATTGAACCCGAGACCTCAGAAATCTGAGGCCGGCGTTCTAGCCTTACGGCCACGCGCTCCACTAAGGTAATTTTTAATTGGAGTAAGGCTAAGGGCTCTTATTAAGGGCTTACGTAGCCCACTAAGGGCTAAGTTAGTAAATTAAAATCCATTAAACAATTTGCGCATTAGGACCATTCAGAAAGCAATGGCAAGCATAGTAAACATAAATACTTGCCAAGAAAAATAAATACTGCAGCTAAAAAATACCCAGTTGTTGATGGCTATTTCCTAAATGCTAGCAATTTCACAGAAACATATTTATATTAACTTTTACATTCATGACTGTAATTTTGTGTGTATTCAGGTTCATCACTTCCGTTTGTATATATTTGTTAACTTTATAATTTATGTCTGTATATTTTTTGTTAATTTTATAATGTATGTCTGTATTTGTTCGCTAACTATAATGTATGTCTGTATTTGTTTGTTAACTTTATAATGTATGTCTATATTTGTTTGTTAACTTTATAATGTATGTCTGTATTTGTTTGTTAACTTTATAATTTATGTCTGTATTTGTTCGCTAACTATAATGTATGTCTGTATTTGTTCGCTAACTTTATAATGTATGTCTGTATTTGTTTGTTAACTTTATAATGTATGTCTGTATTTGTTTGTTAACTTTAAAATTTATGTCTGTATTTGTTCGCTAACTTTATAATTTATGTCTGTATTTGTTCGCTAACTTTATAATGTATGTCTGTATTTGTTCGCTAACTTTATAATGTATGTCTGTATTTGTTTGTTAACTTTATAATGTATGTCTGTATTTGTTTGTTAACTTTATAATGTATGTCTGTATTTGTTCGCTAACTTTATAATGTATGTCTGTATTTTTTTATATTAACTTCGTTAATCTCTTTCTGTTAATTTCACTAATTCGATATTTTCTATTAACTTTATCCTTTTTTGGATGTATTTTATATTAATCTCACCACCCCATTATCTACTTTCTATTAATCTTACCATCGCCTCTATCTACTTTCTAATAATCTCATCACATACACTATCTACTTTCTAATAATCTCATCACCCACTCTATAATGCATACTAATCTCACCCCTCTATTTACATTCTATTAATCTCGCCACATCCTCTATCTACATTCTAATAGCCTCGCCATCCACTCTATCTACTATCTATTAATCTCAACCCTCTATCTACTTTCTACCAATCTCACCACCCATTCTATCTACTTTCTATAATTTGACATCATTTATGTCTCTACCTTCTTTATCTGCATCATTTCATTTTTGCAAAATTGTCAAAGACCATCTTTGTCTGCAATAAAAACGAAACATCTGTAGTAATGACATGATTAACTAATGACAGTCGATCGTTAGAAAAATGTCGCCAGGGATGCTAAGGTTTTGAAATAGCCTTCAAGAAGTAGCTATTGATTTGTGTAACGTGTATTCATGTATGGATGACAGTCTGTTGATCTGTTTATCATTTTGTGAGTGTAATATAATCTCCTGAGGAGTAGATTCCGTCTGTCTTGTCATATTAGCTGTCTATCTACACGGCTCGATTGTCTGTCTGAGTTTGTATATTTGTCTGATCGATTGTTTGTACAGTTATCCGCGTGGATCACTTTGTAGGATTACATTACCAGATTGTTAAATAGTAGATAGTCAGGAAGTAGTTTAGTTAGTCAGTCAGACAGTAGGTAGTCAGTCAGACAGTATATAGACAGTCAAACAGTAGATAGTCAGTCAGACAGTATATAGTCAGTCAGACAGTGTATATAGTCAGTCAGACAGTAGATAGTCAGACATTAGATAGTCAGACATTAGATAGTCAGACAGTAGATAGTCAGACAGTAGATAGTCAGACAATAGATAGTCAGGCAATAGATAGTCAGGCAGTAGATAGTCAGGCAGTAGATAGTCAGACAGTAGATAGTCAGACAGTAGATAGTCAGACAGTAGATAGTCAGACAATAGATAGTCAGGCAATAGATAGTCAGGCAGTAGATAGTCAGGCAGTAGATAGTCAGACAGTAGATAGTCAGACAATAGATAGTCAGGCAATAGATAGTCAGACAGTAGATAGTCAGACAATAGATAGTCAGACAGTAGATAGTCAGACAATAGATAGTCAGGCAATAGATAGTCAGACAGTAGATAGTCAGACAATAGAAAGTCAGACAATAGATAGTCAGACAGTAGATAGTCAGACAATAGATAGTCAGACAATAGATAGTCAGGCAATATATAGTCAGGCAATAGATAGTCAGACAGTAGATAGTCAGACAGTAGATAGTCAGGCAATAGATAGTCAGGCAGTAGATAGTCAGGCAGTAGATAGTCAGACAGTAGATAGTCAGACAATAGATAGTCAGGCAATAGATAGTCAGACAGTAGATAGTCAGACAATAGATAGTCAGACAGTAGATAGTCAGACAATAGATAGTCAGGCAATAGATAGTCAGACAGTAGATAGTCAGACAATAGAAAGTCAGACAATAGATAGTCAGACAGTAGATAGTCAGACAATAGATAGTCAGACAATAGATAGTCAGGCAATATATAGTCAGGCAATAGATAGTCAGACAGTAGATAGTCAGACAGTAGATAGTCAGACAGTAGATAGTCAGACAGTAGATAGTCAGACAGTAGATATTCAGACAGTAGATAGTCAGACAATAGATAGTCAGGCAATCGATAGGCAGACAGTAGATAGTCAGACAGTAGATAGTCAGACAGTAGATAGTCAGGCAATAGATAGTCAAACAGTAGATATTCAAGATTGTGAAGAGTTAACCATTGCTCTCGCACGCACCCAGGTTTAAAAGATAATCAATATCCTAAAAGCACATCCTCGTGGTGCATCATGAGAAACAGAAACGCATGTACTCGTGCTGTGTTCCTGACCAACACTTTCAGCGATCGTGTCCGTGGATTTAGAGCCTGGGGGTGTCTGTCAGACTGTTTGTATGATTGATTATGTGTCTTTATTTTCTCTGTTTGATTGTCTGTCTGTCCTAATATGTCTGTTTAAGTAGTTATATTTCGGAACATATGCCTGTCTGTCTAATATTTGTAGAACAATTTTTAAAATGTATGTCTTTGGAAAAGAGAATTTGCATAGTTCGCGTTGTGAGTATGTCTGTCTGACTGATGGTCTATCTAATTATCTGTCTATCGTTATGAGAGGAAAATTGTTTCACTTTTATTGTGCATATAACATGTCTATCTGTGTCTATTGTCTGGTGGTCTGTCTGTCCATCAGCAAGTAGAATAGTTTCAATCTTATTGTGACATGCCTGTCTGTGTCTGTTTGATGGTCTGTCTGTCGTTCTGGCTATCCATCTGGAAGATAAATTGTTTAATTTCTATAGCCATGGATATCTGTCTCTGCTTATCTGATAGTCTGTGTGTATGTCTGTCCACCTAGAAGTAGTATTTAGTCACACTTGCTGCAATGCATCGACGCTCTATCTCATACTCCCATAACCTAGTGTGCAGTATCAGTTGGATCGTACAACTCACACTAGCTGTTAGGGGCACATGTGAGCGGGATATATAACTAGCGCTTCAATAGCAGATGAAGCTGTGGCGTCTCATATGTTAGTGCATTTAACTAGCGCTTCAATAGCAGATGAAGCCGTGACGTCTCATATGTTAGTGCATTTAACTAGCGCTTCATTAGCAGATGAAGCCCGGCGTCTCATATGTTAGGACATTAACTTTCTAGTCTGCTGATCCAGCCTTCCATTACTAGTTCCACATAAAATATTTGTAGATTATCAATGGATTCTATCTTGTCCATGTCCAGTCTGGAACCCAACCTTCGATTACCAAATTCAGTGGAGCGCATGGCCGTGTGGTTAGAACGCCGTTTTCAGACCCTTGAGGTTCCGGGTTCAATCCAGGGTTGGGACAGGACTTTTTTCTTTCGGAGATACAATCTAAATCCTTCCTGTACATGTAGCGGCGTATGCTATGGCGAAGCGGCCTTTATTTCCACAGTCCATAGAAAGCCTCCATGTGCTCCTTCACAGGAAAACATGCAGTAATGAAAGGTGTTGTTGATTACCAGTTCCAGACAAAACATTTGTAAAATATCAATGGCTTATAAGTTGATCATGCGTAAGGAAATCGGTACCAGATCATCTAATAGAAAATAAAGGCGGCCAGCCTTTGAACATATCATTCAGAGACACGCTGTTGATCAACCAACATACGGACGTGACACCATATTATCAAATATATATATGGAATATGAATATGGGACAGCATACTCCATCCCATAACCTCCTTAGTCGCCTCTTACGACATCCATGGAAGGCAAATAGTGTTGTAATTTTTTTCTTTCCTCTTTCGGGCCCCGACAACACAAGAGTTGTATGGAATATGAATACGTATGGAATATGCATATGCAAACATATTGAAATTGCAGATTATTGCGCCTTGTTTATGTGTGTTTAAAGTATCTGTGATGACTGGCCCCGGTCATTTTTTGGAGTGTTGCTTTGGATGTATAATCTGTTATTGATATCCATCCAGTGCTTTCTGGGTCTTTCCTCGGATGGGTCAACGATTATTGATGCATATTAAACGCTTTAGTGTTCTTCCCTTAAATGAATAGCTTATAATTGATTTTTTTTGTTTGTTCAATACTTTATTGATCTTCCCTTGATTATATACTCAGAACAGACTTTATGATTTGCTTCTGTAAGAATGTGGATGTGATTCATGACTTGTTTATATAGAGATCAGAACGTGATTCATGATTTGTTTATAGAGAGATCTGAACGTGATTCATGATTTGTTTATGTAGAGATCTGAACGTGATTCATGATTTGTTTATGTAGAAATCTGAACGTGATTCATGATTTGTTTATGTAGAAATCTGAACGTGATTCATGATTTGTTTATGTAGAGATCTGAACGTGATTCATGATTTGTTGTTTATTGAGAAATCTGTATGTAATTCATTCTTCTACGATGTTAAAATCACTTGTTCTATTGCCTTAAGTATACGGTTGTGTGCTAAATACAAGACCCTGTATCTATTCTCTCTCTAATGTCATCGTAGAATGTCTATCTGTCCTTGGTAACACCAACATCTTTTCTCCAGTATTTCATAAGTTACGAGATTTCTTGTATATGTAGATGTCAAACACCCACTTGTAGCTTATCGCTTGTATAGAAATATTTCATGTTTTTCTCTACTTCGAGTTTTTTGGTCGAGTGCACAAGTAAGGACGATTCACTGTTACATAGGTCCTATATAAAATCAATAGATGAAATGAGAACCAAAAATAAATAAAGGAATGCAGATTTATGAACCTCTAAAAGTAGACAAGTAAAATTAATAAAAATCGACGCTTCTATTAAAAGGACTGTAAATAGCAAACATGGGATGATTGAGGAAAGATTAAATGTCATCAGAAGAGTCCGACGGAGAAATTATGATATCAAGAAAGAAATAAAGACAATCTCAAGTCAAGACAGACAATCTCAAATCAAGACAGACAATCTCAAGTCAAGACAGACAATCTCAAGTCAAGACTATATCGAGAGACCATAAACCAAGTGGTTTGACGAGGTCATGAAAATGGAAACAATGCAGCCAGCACTTTGTGCATACAATAGCAGAAGATCGGACTACAGGGCACGAGGACGACCAAGAGCTAGATGGGTAGTGCTCTCTAGTGTAGTGGTTAAGCTGTTCGCCTTGTGTTCAAGAGGTCACGGGTTCGAATCCGGCTCGTGTCGTCATGTTTATAAGGTGGATTTTTTTCAGAGATCCCTGTGGATTATCACTTGAAGCTACGGAGTTACGTGCTATGAGGGGTACTCTCGGCAGGCGGCGTGCCGCTTCGTTGTAAATAAGGGAGTAAATATGGAGTAAATATCGGAAACCGAGTACAGTGAAGTAAATCTTCTACGGCTTTTAAACCCTTTTTTTAAAGAAACCTTAAAGAGACACGGACTGACTAAAGAGATACGTCTTATTTCCAATGTGACTCAAATGGCCAAAGACAGACCCCATCCCACGACGCTTAAGGGCACAAGGGGAAAATGACATTAGATAGCAAACAGGACTAATAAAATACGAACTATGCCAACATGGACACCAACTAAAGAATAACAGAGACAGATTACTACGTGTGAAATAAAGTGTCTAAGACAAGCAGCAAATATAACCAGAAGAAGTTGTGTGAGGAATGAAGAGATTACAAGAACTGTTGGAACAACGTCTGTGGTCAGAAACAGATTTTAATGGTTTGACCACTAAATGGAGAAGGAACCCGTATTGCCCAGCAGCAGGAGCATACAATATGACAAAGAAAACAAGAAGAGGCAGGGATGACAAAGAAGAGTATGGATTGAAAGAGTTAATAATGTTATGAGACGTCACAACATTAATGCATCTATCTATCTATAAACTCATAACTGGTAAGGGAGGTGTGGTACCGCAGTGGATGCATCAACACAGATTCATCCAGCGGTTTATCCACAATGGATGCACCAACACAGATTCATCCGGCGATTTATCCACAATGGGTGCACCAACACAGATTCACCCAGCGATTTATCCACAATGGGTGCATCAACACAGATTCACCCAGCGATTTATCCACAATGGATGCACCAACACAGATTCATCCAGCGATTTATCCACAATGGATGCATCAACACAGATTCATCCAGCGATTTATCCACAATGGGTGCATCAACACAGATTCACCCAGCGATTTATCCACAATGGGTGCATCAACACAGATTCATCCAGCGGTTTATCCACAATGGATGCACCAACACAGATTCATCCAGCGGTTTATCCACAATGGATGCATCAACACAGATTCATCCAGCGATTTCTATCTGCAACGATGCGGACGAGTCTTCTTCGCTCCAGTCCTTGATGTTGTCTGCCCTTTTATATGCTTTTCTCTCCAATTTCCCTGTAGTAGTGTTTTTGATAAGGAATTATGTCGGCATACGTCTTATGTTTTTTCTGACAAGGAATTATGTTGGTATACGTCTTATGTTTTTTCTGACAAGGAATTATGTGGTATACTTCTTATGTTTTTTCTGACAAGGAATTATGTTGGTATACGTCTTGTGTTTAAACTATACAAGTTCTCAGTTCTTCCCTTCATCTCTATATTGAAATATTTCAGGTACAGAGACTAACGAATGGTCTGTTCTCTGTTTTACATTTAGCCCTTGTCTGTTCTCTATTTTACGTTTGACCCTGGTGTGTTCTCTATTTTACGTTTAGCCCTGGTTGTTCTCTATTTTACATTTAGCCCTGGTCTGTTATCAATTTTACGTTTAGCCCTGGTCTGTTCTCAATTTTACGTTTAGCCCTGGTTGTTCTCTATTGTATATTTAGCCCTGGTCTGTTCTCTATTTTACGTTTGACCCTGGTGTGTTCTCTATTTTACGTTTGACCCTGGTGTGTTCTCTATTTTACGTTTAGCCCTGGTCTGTTCTCTATTTTACTTATTATCAAGGTTTATTCTATAAAGTGAGAAATATTAGACAGTTTAACAACCTGGCACTGTAGGGAAACATTAACGATTCTGATACATAAAGCTATGTAGAGGCATGGTCGCCTACGCCAGCCGAAATGGCATCTGATGATGATACTAGAGTGATATTTTATACCATGAATGTAAAACAATGATAACATCAAGTGTAGGTGGCTGAGAATATGTCGATAGCAACACATACAACTGTGAAAATGTCAAGCATGTTTGACCGTGATTGACGTTTAGATTGCTGATCTGTGTACGGTACTGGGACCAGCTCTCTCATACGGCTGGCCTTTATTTATATCGATATAGCTACAGCCGTCCACAGTTCAGCGAAAGTGGTGAAAGATGTAACGTATTAGTTACACGCCGATGCCGCATAAGTCGGGCCATTGGCACAGATACAATAGGGACGCAACGCTTCCTGGACTACATGATGTTGGAAACTTAGTATGGTCATTGTCCAGTTTTATCTTGTTGTTCGGTCATGTCTCTGGTTATCTTGTTTCATCAATGTATGGGTGTGTTGTGTGGTTGTGTCGTGTGGGTGTGTTGTGTGGGTGTGTCGTGTGGGTGTGTTGTGTCTATTTTCTGTTGGTACTGTTTCACCTCTGACCTTCTAGTTTTAACTCTTCCGGGTTATATTTATACTTAGATGTGCATTGTAAACCTTATTAGTTCCGTTCTTACTCGTCGTGTATTGTGTTAATGTACACGTGATAAAGACCTTCAACCGAAACGTCGATCTGTGTGTGTTATTACGTGTTTGCTATGATCAATTCCTTATCTACGAAGAGGAACGGCCGTTAAAAGATCGTATTAATGCACTCACGACAACATGCACTAAATATAACATGAAAATAAATACGCAGAAAACAGAAGTAATTAAAATCAGCAAGTCATCAAATACACTGAAAATAACAATAAACACAACTAAATTGAAACAAACTTCTGAGTTTAAATACCTGGGAAGTATATTCACAGACAACGGAAAATAAGATAGAGATTGAGACAAGATGCCAGAAAGCAAACATAGTGATATACCAGCTATCACCATTACTGCTCAACACAAAGATCAAGATGGAAGTCAAGAGACAGATGATGAACAGTATTTTTATACCAACACTCTGCTACCAATGCCCGACGTGGACACCGACAGCAGCCCAGTAGAGAAAACTTACAACATGTGAGATGAAATGTCTGAGGAAAATCGTAAGAGTGACCAAACTAGAAATATTGAGAAATGATGAAACCAGAAGAATCCGTATAAGACCAAGCACAGAATACATTGAGAAACAACAAATAAAATGGTTTGGACACCTTATGAGAATGAACCATAACCAACTACCTACAAGTGAAATAGGGACATATCTGCTGCCACAGAGCAACATATAAAATAAGAAGATTCGGATATAAGGCAAGAGGAAGACCTAGAACAAGATGGATAGGCATCATCAGGACAAAACTGAACAAATACGGATTCAACGCAGCCAAGGCGACACATCTGGCATTGGATAAACAATTGAAGCTCCCAGTCACCACCCTTACGATTAACGACAAGAGTAGATTTTCTGTCCATCTAACACCGGGGAAAAGACAATAGACAATTATGTGTGTTTCTTTTGATTAGCAAAACTTACCCGGTTCCAAGTTTCGCTTGTTGGATTTCAGTTTTTCTGCAGTTAAGTATATCTTATCGATGTCCTGCAACAAGAGAAATCCGTTGGGAGTTTGAGATCTAAATTAAACAGATGCATCTAACTGAAGAACCTAATGACTACTACCGCAAAATGTCACGCTAAGAACAAACAGCTATTTCCAGACTACGAACTGGCCACAAAATTCTTGAGACTAACGGGAATTGAACCAGTCCGTTCAACGGCACCAAATCGCCTAGCAACTACTGAACACGCGTTATTCCGTACTTGACTAACCGCACCTCCAAAAAAATATGCGATTTCATCAAGCCATTCAAATCATGCACACAAAGTCACCAGAACTGGCCACAACTTACTGAAAAATCATGTTCAGAAAGCTGAAAATTGGTAAGACAGAGCTATGTATCTGTGTACTGAGTCCAGAGACTGCAGAACATATTCTTCATGCATTTCAACTCTATCAAGAAGAGAGGCTGAAAATATGACCTATTGAGACGGCACTACTTCCAGACTTGAAGGGTTCGATTGATGACCTGAAGCGAATCATTCAAGATATTGGCGCATTAACCTGATGACTTAATTAAGAAGTAAATCACACAATTCATAGTTACAGTTGGTGCTGTGAACCTGATGACTTAATTAAGAAGTAAATCACACAATTCATAGTTACAGTTGGTGCTGTGAACCTGATGACTGATTGAATAATGAGAAAGACATTTTTGGTTGCTTGGATGTTAATATCTAGTCCATATGTGCCAGGGTGCCCTGGCACTTGGCCCCGGTACTTAGTTTCTCGAAGCGACACTCAAATACGTCCGCTTTTGGAAGTGGCATGGAGAGTTTGTGAGGAGATAGAAATCGTGCGCAGAATAGAATGACGTCAGGAAGGACGTCAGATCAATCAATCAATCAATAAACCCATAACCCTTCAGGGTCGTAGGGGTACCACATTGGATGCTTCAGCACACAGAGTCCTCCAGCGAATTCTATCGTCAGCGATGCGGATGAGTGTGGAAATATCTAGCCCTGTCCATTCCTTGATGTTGTCTGTCCATGTCTTTAAAGTTTATTTTTCCTCCTCTGCTTCTTCCACCCTCGACAGTTCCCTGCAGTATTGTTTTTGACAAGGAATCGTGCCTGCATACATGTCCGAACCATGCTAGTTTATGATATATACGTCAGATATAGACAGGAGAAGAAAAAAATATGGTAGCCACGAAGTAGTGAAGACCGTTATACTGGTGCACGACGGAGCATGGGGACGATGAGAAGTCTCCAGTTACCCTAGAAGAAGGTTCTCCCTGAATGTCCTGTCGTGTTGTTGCTTGGATGTTAATATCTAGTCCATATTGTTCACTTAATTATTCTCAGACTCCTGAAGATTATAAGAATTTAGTACAGTGAACGGAATGTCATGGTTCACAGCTTAACTGTGACATCTTCATGTTTCGACCCGACACATCCGATATCATCACGGCCTATAGATCATATGGACCATATATGACCACATGGTATGGAACAATCAACTCTACCCCCATTCCTCTTTAGTCGCCTCTTATGACATGCCTTGCAGGTATGTAACAGTGTTTCTTTTCTATCACCTCCTCCCTCTTGGGCTTCGGCAACACATTGGCGATTTTCCTCGTGATATGAAAAGAACAAGTTAATTGTTTCTCAATAATTGAATCTGAAGATTTATGAAGCAATAAGAATATTCGTAAAGAAAATCTGGACGATGGTATAGTTACTAGCATTCCCGTCACTATACAGATGCTTGGGTATTCAAAAATACCAACCCCCTTAGCAAATCGGGGACATGACTTTTAGCACTAGGAATCGCCCGTGTGTTTCCGGGGCCCGAAAGGGGAGTAAAGAATAGCAACACTGTTTACCTTCCATGTATGTCGTAAGAGGCGACTAAGGAGGTTATGGGATGGAGCTGGCTATCCCATCCCATATAGGGCCAGTGACCAAAAGCCATTTTGAAGTCGGATGTGTCAGGCCGAAAGGTGCAGATATTGCAGTAATGATGTAAATCATGACACAACGCATTTCGTTCTCCGGACTACATCCTGTTAATCTGCAGGAGTTTGAGAACAAACGCAGAAGAAGAAGAAGAAGCACTAGGAACATGGTCAAAAGGCGGATAAAAAGCCAAAAAACCCCTAGAGATTTTTCACAAAAAAAGCATTCAATTTTTCAACATATAGTTGAACTGACATAAGACAATTTCTAGATGAAGGATTAAACAAATCATAAGGGAGAAATGTTCAATGTATAACATGTTGAAGTCGAATTGGTAATGGAAGAAAGGCGCAGATATCGCAGGTGAGCTATGACACAAACTCCGTTGTCTGGATCGTTCTGGTCACCACTGCATGTTTTCCTGCTAAGGGGTTTCTAGAGGCGTTTAAAAAAAAATTGGCAGTGGAAATAAAGGGGGAGGGGGGCAGAGATGTGTAGGATGTTGCGGCAAAATACACAACACATGCTAACGACATCATCAAAAACAAAAGACGTTTCGACTAAAAAGTTTTTATCAGGACATAAACAAAAAACAAGAAATAAATATTACAAACAGAGAATGATGATGAAAGAGGGGAAAAAAAGAAGATCATAAGTGGAACAAAAATAATTCTTTGCCATAGAAGTTGCCACGACGTATACAGGAAGTATTATTAAATATGATTTATATTCTCCGGACTACGTCCTGCTAATCTCCAGGTTTTTGAGAACCTGGAATGAAGGAAAAGTTTAAAGTACATTATATCTTACATCCGTCTTGGACCATCTAACTAACACTGGTGGCGCCACGAGTCTCGATCAACGTTCCCTCTAATCAAGACTGTCTGTGAACAGATATCATCTCCATTATGATATAAATGTTGATCATCACTTTTTCTGGGCAAAACTTTTACCTACAAGTAGCTTATCTGCTTCAACATATTGAATTTACATGGATTATATATATATATACCTTCGAGCTGAAATGCTACAGAAAGATACTTAGAATATCATGGAAGGATAAAATCAGAAACTCAGATATTATAAACACACTGAATATTCCAGAGTGTTGGTTACTAAACACAATAACAAAAAGGAAACTACGCCTGTTTGGTCATATAAAGAGACATAACTGTTTAGAAAGACAAATAATGGAGGGAAGAGTACATGGAAAGAGGAGAAGGGGCAGACCAAGAAGACGATGGACTGACGACATTAAAGATAATATGAATACATCACTAGAAAATGCAAGCCACATCGCCCAAGACAGAGAGAGGTTCAGAGAGTTCATTGGGAAGACAACGTTCTGGAAAGAATACGTCACATGACACATATATATATATATATATATATATATATATATTTAATTCTATAATTTTTTACGCACATTTATATACGCAAGTCTTGTGCGTCAAGTCCAGTCTCTGTGCGCAAAGTCCAATCTCTGTGCGTCAAGTCCAATCTCTGTGCGGCAAGTTCAATCTCTGTGCGTCAAGGGATAAGAATGTGTGCGGGAGCTCACGGAACTTCAGCTTAGCGGAAAGACAAGTTTCGATGCTTTTGTGCCTTGAGGAAATTTCTTAACTCAAGGGAGGTGAATCTCACTCTCAAAGCTTCTCTTAAGAGTGTTCCTTTTAGTGTGTCAGTGGATTAAATTCTTTTCTCTTCTTATTGTTGTTCATATGAACATTTTTAATGCGATTTTTTGAGTTATTGTTTATTATTATGTGGCCATTATACACTAGTGACAAAAGTAAGTGAATTCAAATTTTCTACCCCATGGTGTGTATTTGGGAATATGGTGTTAGCAAAGTCAAAACGTATGAATTTAAGCGCTCTGAATTAGCAAGCTCCGATCCCTTTTACTAATTCCAATTCGGCTGTAGCGATCATGGGTATTACTTTTGATGATGTGAAGCTGGAAGGCTATACCGATTATTGCTGTCTAGTTTCAGCGCAGGTTTCACCACTCATGCAAACATGCAAAGCGTGGTGCACAATAGAGGTGGAACCTGAGGTGCAGGCTTTGATCAGCGAGAATTCCAGTGAAGGGGGCATGATTATATACACTTTACACGGATGGTACGGTTGTTAAACACACGTGTAGTGCTTTTTGTTTGTTTGTTAGTTGGTGGATTTGTCTGTCTAGAGTAAGACATACCCCTTTCAACCGTGGAATAGTTTTCCTTTAGTTATATCGGCGCGTATATTGTGGCCCAATGACCTGGGTTGTCCTGTTAGGGACTAGTGATGTGACCTGGGGTCTGGTCTGCGTGTCCTTATAAGGACAAAAATAATTGGAGGATTGGGATGTAGTCTTAAGAAGGACTTGTTTGTTGTACTTGGTGTTAGGATCGTGGGTCTTGGTTCTCCTCCTGGAAATAGATGGTTGTGGATCTTCTGTTGGCATCCTAAGGTTTGGATGGTCTTGTAGACTCCGACTTGGAATACACACACTTGTTTCCTCGAATTTCCAAGTAGTGCTGCCGAGAGACACGTCTTTCTTGCTCCGCAGACTTGCTAAATATCGTTTATTTGGGTGGGAATATGACGTGTAGTACTTGGGACTTCACAGGTCAATCTGTAGGTACGACTATTAACAAGGAGAGTGGTGTATTTGTTGTGACTACACAAGCTAGGAACTTGTAGCTGAAAAAAAATTAACGTTTTAGTTTTCTATACTAGGGTTATAGGAGCCGCGCTAGCGCAGTGGTTAGAGCACGAGCTTCGCATATGAGTTGTCCTGATCTCATTCCCCAGTTGAGGCGGAAATGTTTTTCAGATCGCAACGGCTCCCGGGTCGACCCAGCCTTAAATGGGTACCGGATTAATCCGGGAAGTAAAGACTGCGAGGGAGAGGAGATGGCTACCGCCCTCATTTGCAGAGCCTCTGAAATGTGAGATCGCTAACATCTCATACCCCTACGGTATTAATAAATGCTATGGGTTACATTACTTTTACTTTTTACTAGGCGTATCGTAACCAGACATAATTATTGTTCACATTATGGCATTTATTTCTCATTAGAACGTGATACTACAGAATTTGCATTGGTATTGTGAATGTACTTGAAATATTTATTGTCTCCCTTGGAATTATCTCCCTTGGATGGACTTCCCCCGCCTATGAATGATAATAAAATTACCTTTTGTGTGCGCGCAAGCGGCGACAGCTTCGGTCATTCCCATTTCGGGTTTATGGAGACCCAGTTTAAAACTAAATGATCACACAGTTTTAGTGTGTATACTTCTTCTTCTTCTGCGTTCGTTCTCAAACTCCTACAGATCAGCAGGATGTAGTCCGGAGAAAGGAATGCGTTATGTCATGGTTTACAGCATTGCTGCGATATCTGCGCCTTTCGGCCTGATGCATCCGACTTCAGCTTGGCTTTGGGTCACTGACCCTATATGGGATGGGGCAGCCAACTCCATCCCATAACTTCCTTAGTCGCATCGTACGGCATACATGGAAGGTAAACAGTGTTGCTATTCTTTGCTCCCCTTTTCGGGCCTCGACAACACACGGGCGAGGTGTGTATACAAGCAACATGACTATAGAGAATATGGTAGTGACCAAGGCTTTGAATTAAATGAGTACCCATATGACAACTCGTGTCTGCATGCTTAGTGACTAGATGAGCACGATTAGAAAAAATGCATGGGTTACATTCGAGAGCAGGGACCTGAGACAGACAAGAGGTAGAAATTGGAATGTATCATATTCATTTTCGCACGTGGACATGTGGGTGTTCATGACAATGAGAGAGCAGATCTGCTGGCTTGCACTACCACTCTGTGAATCGGTAGAGTATTGGATCGTGCAGGCATTTTGAATTACTTGCGAGAAACATCAAATGAAATAATGAGGGCGATGATTCACTTTCCATCTCTATCTCGTTCCACACGAACGAGCCGATGTTTTGGCTGGTAAAGCCTTGATGAATGGCGCCGAGATAAGAAGAAGAGACATGATTTAATTGATTCATTCATGGATACCCTACGAGAAGACGAGGAGGAGGTTGAAAGAGACAATGTACATATTCAGAGAATGGTAAACAAGGGAGAGATTAGAGGCAACGGGAAAAAGTGATCTCTCTCCGGAAAGATCAGAAGAAAGCACAATCAATAATTGATTGGGACACTGGGCTTATACATTTTTAGATGGCTGACGGAACGGTAAGCGTAGCATATATGGGAATGCCTCCAGTGCTGTGACGCTTGTTGCTAACCAAGCATCAAGAATCGACCATCTCCAGAATAACGAAACCGCGTTTCCAATACGGCGGTGCCAAAAATGATCGTTACTGGGGCTCATAAGAATGTTGGTCAACCAACAAACAACTGGAACTGTCAGCATCATGTAATAGTGGATACACCCAAATAGAAACCGGAGCATCTATGGATGTGTCCGCAGCGCAGTGATTATGATACGACGACTAACTAGTTTCAGCGAAGGGTGTTACACCCATATTTTAAAAATACCTATTCATCGATGATTTGGTCAGCGTCACACCGTCACATTTACGTTCTCAGATAATCTGGTACCCATTTCCTTAGGTTGAATTGATCTAGTTGCTGTTAGCGATTAAAAAAATAGTTAATGTTGAACTGCAAATTGAACCGAAAATAACCGGGCTAAGAAGCCAATGGGTGCGCTGTTCACAGAGTTAGATCGGAACTCTGTTCAGCACACCCCATCTACACATGTTTTCACATCACGAATACGTTGACACTCATCATAATCACATCAAACCTCATATCATACAAGTCTCATATTACATAAATCTCATATCATACAAGTCTCATATTACATAAACCTCATATCATACAAGTCTCATATTACATAAACCTCATATCATACAAGTCTCATATTACATAAATCTCATATCATACAAGTCTCATATTACATAAACCTCTTATCATACAAGTCTCATATTACATAAACCTCATATCATACAAGTCTCATATTATATAAACCTCATATCATACAAGTCTCATATTACATAAACCTCATATCATACAATTCTCATATTACATAAACCTCATATCATACAAGTCTCATATTACACAAACCTCATATCATACAAGTCTCATATTACACAAACCTCATATCACTTCAAACCTCATATTACACAAACCTCAGATCACTTCAAACCTCATATCACTTTAAACCACGCCCATGTGGTGCCGGGGCCCGAAAGGGGAGCAAAGAATAGCAACACTGTTTGCCTTCATTGCATGTCGTAAAAGGCGACTAAGGAGGTTATGGGATGGACTTGGCTGTCCCATCCCATATAAGGTAAGGGACCCAAAGCCATGCTGAAGTCGGATGTGTCACACCGAAAGGCGCAGATATCGCAGCAATGCTGTAAACCATGACACAACGCATTCCGTTCTCCGGACTACATCCTGCTATTCTGCAGGAGTTTGAAAACGAACGCAGAAGAAGAAGACTTCAAACCTAATATCACACAAACCTATTATCATACATACCTCACATAACTTTAAACCTTATATCACACAAACCTCATATCACCTGAAACATCATATCACACAAACCTCATATCACCTGAAACATCATATCACACAAACCTCATATCATATAAATACAGTATGATTTTGTGCCAGGAAATATTGTGACATTCTACCTCTGGCAACCAAATGTTACAAATATTGCAGAATCGAGAATTATTTTCTAGGCTTACACATTTGGGTTTCCTATTTCACATCTACAAAAATTCAACGTAAGAAATAAGTAATCGCTATTAGTTTATGACATTAACAAAATTCCCTGCTCTCTGAGAGTTTTTTCACATTAAAAAAACAAGCGTGTTTTCACACTAAAAATCACATCACAGTTTTAAAATGTATTTATATGTGTATGCTTTCTGAGATTCCTGTGGATTATCGTTATAAGGTATGGGCCTGCGTCCTGTTTGCGGCGCTCTTGGCCAGAGTCGATGCTCGAAATATTATCTCATTGATGAAGCTCCGCCCTTCCTCTATGTAAACTAAAAAAAAATAATTACATTTCGCTTGTCGCTTAAGTCGTCGACACCTCTCCGGTCGTTCACTAGTTTCAGCGATACTTTGTTAACACGTGCGGAGTGCATGTCCGAAAACCCGATTATACCTATCATGATCGTAGGGGTGCCACATTGAAGACACCAGCACAAAACGATCTCCCAACATCTCTATCCTCAGCCATTGGGAGAAGTATATACAATTCTCGCCAAGACCATTCCTTGATGTTATAAACCCAGGATTTTCTTTAGCCACCTCTCCTCCTTTAATCATCAACTGTTTCCTGCAAATCAATTTTAGAAAGTGATCCGTGTTTCGTTACATGTCAAAAACGCAACATTATGGCAGTTCTAATGAATACCAATTTTCAAATGTGTACCAAAATAATATTATTTTACAGAATTAATGTTTCAACCTTGGCATGAAAAACCTTTCAGACTTTGAAATTGAAATGATGTTCCTTAAATTTGGTTTAGAATTTTATTCTTTGCCATTGAGGTCTCCGTTTTAGTAAGGTGTATGGCTTCCTCTAGCCTCTATCAGAGAACGACATCGCCATGACAACGATCCGATTAGCCGTTGGGTGTGTTGTTGTGGGATGCTTCCTCACTCTTCCCGAAGTGCAAGAGACAACTGTCGGAAATTAGCTAGATTGCATAGTCTTGCTAGAGGAGTCGTCTGTTCAGTTCATCTCATAAATGTTCTATGGGGTTCATGTCTGATGACATGGCCGACCACGTAATGGTCTGGGCGTTGTTGTCAGCGAAGAACTGGGTGGTGAGTTGTGCACATGAGGTAGGCAGAGAGTTATCCTGCTGAAAAATAGACCCTCGTGCAGTAAAAATTGAAAAAACGCGAGGATTAACAATTTCAGCGACGTATTGTTCGGCATTCAGGCGTCCTTCACATTGCATCAGGTAACTTCTTTCTATGAAGTTGATCGCCCCCCCCTACATCAGTACACCTTCACCACTATATGGATGAACCTCGTCAGCGCTATCTGGGCGTAGCACTTAAGGACTCTGGGGTAAACTCTTCTTCGTCTGGTTTTGCTGGAGCACACAAAATGATTAATCACGAAACCAAACCCATCTCCAGTCATATCCAATGGTTCATTGACGATGCTGGTTCGCCCACTACAGTCGGTTCTGGCGATACCGAACCGTAAGAACAGGACCTCTGTATATTATTCTATCCCAAAGACCAACGTCGTGCAGCCGTTCTCTGACAGTTTGATCTGAAATTCGAAGAGCTGCTGGCATTGAGTGAATTGTTGAGGACCCAGAAGCAAATCGATACCTGGGGTGACGCAGCCGTATGAAGCTGTCTTCAGAAGGAGTTGTGACTCTGGGTCTTCCACTGCGTAGCCAATCTGTCACTGATCCAGTTTGTTTAAATCGCCCCCAAAGGCGACGAATGGTGCTTCTAGCCACATTAAATTGTCTGACCCCTACATTTTGTGATTGTCCATTCTGTGAACGTCCAATGATGATGTATTGTTATTCTGTAGTGAGATGAACCATACCCAATCTGTGAACGTCCAATGATGATGTATTGTTATTCTGTAGTGAGATGAACCATACTTGCGCAATGACTTCAGCGAAATTTATTCAAAGACTGTCAACCTTTTATATGCATTCAATGATATGGTCAGAGACGTTTGTGTTCAGTAAGTTTCACAGGATCCTCATGAACCTGTCCCGAGTTATTGCCAAAAATGTTTTTAATTGACCTCTCTCATGACCTCACGATTCATGAGGTGAGTACAATTCAGGTAAACATGAGAAGTTCAAGACCAGGTGGACACAGTCGATATGTTTTATAATATTTTTGATAAAATTAACTTCAAAAAGTCGAGTTTCTTATTTCGAACAATATATATATTTGTCTTGTGTTCAATATACCAATTCTTAACAGTCTTCTGTAGCACATGTTTTCAAAGACTGAATCCTTCTTTGAGTGTCTGCATTGAGTGTCTGCATTGAGTGTCTGCATTGAGTGTCCAGCATTCACATCCGTATACAAGTATACTTAGTACTAGCGATCTGAATACATTGTTCTTTAAGCCCGATTGGAATCACAGGTAATTCTGTATCCATATAGAGCCCCATCACTCCCAATTATTTAAATGGCAAAATCCCACCAAATACGGATGTGTCGGGCCATTGGTGCAAATAAGGCGCCATTTCCATTCTCTGGACAGCATCTTGCTGGAGATCTAGTAGTAGTGCTACAGGAGAGATCTAGCAGGAGTTTAAGAATGAACGTTGAAGAAGAAGAAGAAGAAATAGCAAAACAAATAATCCATGCTGCTTGATATACAAATGCAACAGATTACAGCATTTTTCCACTGCAGCTATTAGAAGTAAACATTTTCTGGCTGCAGCTATTAGAAGTAAACACTTTCTGGCTGCAGCTATTAGAAGTAAACATTTTCTCACTGCAGCTATTATATCTAAACAATTTCTCACTGCAGCTATTAGAAGTAAACACTTTCTCACTGCAGCTATTAGAAGTAAACACTTTCTCACTGCAACTATTAGAAGTAAACACTTTCTCACTGCAGCTATTAGAAATAAACACTTTCTCACTGCAGCTATTAGAAGTAAACACTTTCTCACTGCAGCTATTAGAAGTAAAAATTTTATCACTGCAGCTATTTAAACATTTTCTCACTGCAGTTATTATTATAGCTAAACATTTTCTCACTGCAGTTATTATTATAGCTAAACATTTTCTCACTTCAGCTATTATAACTAAACATTTTCTGACTGAATCTATTATAGCTAAACAATTTCTCACTGTAGCTATTATAGCTAAAGCGTTTACAAGGGAAGATAACTTTCAAAATGTCGCCAATGCTGCCATATGAGGCTTTTGGACTGATGACGATGAATTGCATTTATACTTTTAAATTTATTTCTACATTTACATTTTCACAAAATTTCTATTCCCAAAAAACATATATGATAAAAGTTTTTTTATCATGTCCAGTATTTTTGATGTGAAATTTTTAGTACTTTTATCAATGATGGGCCCGAAATTCAATTACAAACAGGTGAGCCTATTTGGCAACACTGTACAGAGTCAATGATTTTTAATTTCAATGTAAAAACAGAATTTGTGTACAGGTGAAAGACACGGCCGGCCCATGATTAAAAAAACACACACACATTAAGAGGATACGCGTTTTCAGAAATAATAGAAGTTAGAACAATTATTTCAGGATTGATGGAGATGAACTAATCAATCACACAATCTAAGGATCAACTTGGGTTCTCTTTCATTCGGAAGTTGGGCTGAACAAAAGAAACAAATCTAACAGGACGTGAAAGTTGTATAAATGTCAGACTGTCAGGTTTACAAATGCACGGGTCTTTGAATCCTACATTTAGGGAGAAAGAGGGGGACATACAAATGATATATTGATGTATGTATTATTTTCGGATATAGCGCAACTAAGTAGCAGGATTGAATCTTCAATGAATGGATGTCTAGTACATTGAAACGTCCATCAAAGAATGCCTGGTTAGTTTGGACCTTTCATTAATGGATACCAGGCTAGATTAAACCTTTCATTAATGGATGCCGGGTAAGATTGAAACTTTTATTAATGGATGCCTGGTTAGATTGAAACTCTTATTAATGGATGCCTTTATAGATTGTACCTTTCATTAATGGATGCCTTTATAGATTGTACATTTCATTAATGGATGCCTTTATAGATTGTACCTTTCATTAATGGATGCCTTTATAGATTGTACCTTTCATTAATGGATGCTTGGTTAGATTGAAACTTTTATTAATGGATGCCTGGTTAGATTGTACCTTTAATTTATGGATGCCTGCAGAGAATCAAACTTTCATTAATGGATGCCTTTAAATGCCTTTAAAGATATAAACTTTTATTAATGGATGTCGTAGATAAAACTTTCATTCATGAATGCTAGCGTTGGTTAAAACCTGAATCCATGGATACTAAGGTAGAATAGAGGGTTTAATATGCTAACATAATATCACCAATGAGGAATTCGTGCAAGGAACTAAACAGGCACCAGTAGATAGGACTGACGAAACAAGAATGGGCATATGTACGACATAAATTTAGAAAATTAAGACAAGATATCGTAAGACAAGTTTTGTTCCGTAATCCACCGGGAAAGAAAAACAAGAATTACTATATTTCGATACAAATAAGGTTTTGAAGTCTTGTAGAGAACTGGAAGTGGTTTTTTGAGGACCTGTACTCCTCAGGGAGGGACATATAAGTAGAGAGATGGAAGTGGTTTTTTGAGGACCTGTACTCCTCAGGGAGGGACAGATAAGTAGATAGATGGAAGTGGTAAACTGGAGTAAGAACATTAATACAATGAACAAGAGAGAAAAGTTGAAGAACAAATTACCGTACAGCATCAATCGATGAAACCACGAAGATCTAGATATATAGGAAGCATGCGTCACACTTAGGGGGAACGGGGTATCTTTCGGGATTTCCCGTTTTAACTAGCTTTCGTTAGTATAGTCAGGGAGCGAGTATTAACGCAGAATAGGAACGGCTAAAAGTAACTTCAATGACATGAGAAAAATATTAACATGTAAACAAATTACGAACAAGTTAAAAATGAGAATTATAAAAGGCTAAATCTATTCTATATTAATGTATGGCTCAGAAACATGGACATTAAATAAAGAATTAGAAGACAGAATTGATGCCTTTGAGATGTGGGTATATAGAAGAATAGGGAGAACATCATGGAAAGAGAAGAAAAGAAATAAAGAGGTGCTAAAGACACTTAATATGAAGAAAGAACTACTAAGAGAAATAAAGATCAGGCAAATAAAATACTTCGGACACATTAAAAGACATGACACCTTATTGAACACCTTACTTGAGGGTAAAGTCAAAGGGAAACGAACAAGGAGTGGGCAGAGATACAAGTGGGAGAATAACATCACGCGATGGACAAGTTACAGTCTAGCAGAGTGCACCACCAAGACAAGAGACAGGGGATGTTGGAGATTCGTTGCAGCCAACCTTCGTTGCGGAACGGCACTTGATGATGATGATGATTTATACAGAGTCGTTTGGTTATATATAAGATCATGCTACGGTGTCACACGAAATGTTGGTTATTATCAGTGTAGCCAAAATTTCAATTACAGTAAATGCCAATCCCTTCTACATAATAGTATTGCGTGCTGATCTCACCAGCGTTCCTCATCTTGCTAATGCGACTGATTATAAGTCTCAACAGCGCTACTCAACTTCGCTAATGCGACTCATTATAAGTCTCAACAGCGTCACTCAACTTCGCTAATGCGACTCATTATAAGTCTCAACAGCGTTACTCAACTTCGCTAATGCGACTGATTATAAGTCTCAACAGCGTTACTCAACTTCGCTAATGCGACTCCTTATAAGTCTCAACAGCGTCACTCAACTTCGCTAATGCGATTGATTACAGCGGTGAACAAATTTTCAAAGAGTTTATTTCTGTACCAGACTTTAAATACATCATTTCTTATTGATTTTGTCATTTTGATTTCAAATATCATAATTTTGATTTCAAATATCATAATTTTGATTTCAAATATCATAATTTTGATTTCAAATATCATAATGAAATTCCCCAATTGCTTCTAGTTTTTTGTATGATGAATGTAAATTTTATAAATACAAATGTCATGTATGTTTATTTAACCTCTTTGGTGAACAGTTATTCTTTACACTTTAGCATTATACAACTTGTTATTACATATTCAGTTAAGTGATATTTCACGATAAAATATTGGAACAATTAAGTGATATTTCACGATAAAATATTAGAACAATTAAGTGATATTTCACGATAAAATATTAGAACAATTAAGTGATATTTCCGGATAAAATATTAGAACAAATTAAGTGATATTTCACGATAAAATATTAGAACAAATTAAGTGATATTTCACGATAAAATATTAGAACAAATTAAGTGATATTTCACGATAAAATATTAGAACAATTAAGTGATATTTCCGGATAAAATATTAGAACAAAGTAAAGAAAACTATGTAAAGTTCATATATAATGTTTATAAAAGGCACATTTGAACCCCTACCGTCAATATTCAGTATCTGTTCGAGCTCTCTTTGTTTGCGCTTCTTGTAGTCAATCGGTGAGGTGTCTCTTGTCACAGTCCAACAGCAATCAGTAAGCAGTGAAGGGCTCCAATTGCCTTGATACCTTATCTCCATAGCAGTAATGTCTTGGTGAAATCACTGACCATGTTCATCACTGACCGTTCCGCAGTTTGACCATGTTCATCACTGACCGCTCCGCAGTTTGACCATGTTCATCACTGACCGCTCCGCAGTTTGACCATGTTCATCACTGACCGCTCCGCAGTTTGACCATGTTCATCACTGACCGCTCCTAAGTTTGACTTTAAAAATTCATGTGAGAATCCAGACAATGAATTTTTAAAGACTGTTGCAGCCTTGAATCTTATACTTCAGAAGGAGATTACCTACAATTTCTTTGTAATTATCAGATCTGTTGTTTCCAAGAAAATCGTCCGCCACTGTCTTAAGTGCTAGCCATGCTTCTGTTTCCTTTACATGCAACAAGCAAAAAAATTCATCATTGGGATGAAGTTTTCGAATTTTCGGACCAACAAATACTCCCTCTCTTATTTTAGCTTCACTCAGTTTTCGAAAATGTTCTGAAGATGTATGTGAAAGCATTATCAGTTTCAACCATTGCCTTGGTAAAGTTTTTCATGAGACCGAGCTTAATCTGCAAGGGTGGTAACAAAATCTTTCTACTGTCAACAAGTATTGGTTCTCCACGTTCTTTATGCCACGTTGTAATGACTGCCTGATTGACCAATGCCTTCTGATGTAATAATCACTTTGTGCACAGAGAAAGCAACAGTACTTGGTGTATCCATCCTGTAGTCCAAGCAAAAGAGCTACCACTTTTAGGTCCCCACATTGTACACATGATGATGATCGTGGTTTATACACTTCAAAAATTTATACTCATTACCTTGTATATAACATGTATATCCAGGACATACTCAATACCGTGTCCTTGAATATGCAGGTGCCATTATTACCACCAGTCACACACAGATTGAGAGACTGGAGAGAATTCAAAATGAAACGATGCGGATCATTCTTGGTTGAACAAGGGACACATCCTGTGTGGCTATGAGATTTATCCTTGATTTTTCGAGCATATCTCACATAGATGATATGTGGCATGCTTGTGCATATCTCAGAGTGAGTTCTGACATAGACCACCCACTACACAGCGAGCTCCCTCGTGTGAAGGGAAGTAGGCTCAAGAGAGGGAAATCGTGGATGGGTCGTGCCTCTGATACCGTTAAACAGATTTGCGATCCATAAGGCATAACCTGGCCAGGAATGTATACCTATTCCTATGGTATTTCAAGAGGCAGCCAAGACCGTCATCACACTCAATAGAGAGTGCAGGGACACAGCCACGTGAGAGTGAATAGTGATGTCAAGGCACTCATTTGCGAACATGCCTACGACACAGATGTTGTGATGTACGCGGACGGGTCGGTTATCCGTCACTACCGATGCACATGGGTTTTACTGCCAGATCACACAGAAGAACAGTACACGAAGCAAGTGGAACCTTTACATCAACTTCAAGTAGTTTCACAATAGACGTATTTGCCGTAAAGCAGGCACTTAGCTGACTGGAATCGCAAGTTTATTCTCATGCGTGCATACTAAGTGACTCAATGAACATGGTTCAGAAAGTCAAAAGAGGTTATGTATGTAGGGGATGGGTGGAGTCATTGGAGAGAGCTAGAATGCGGACATCACTACGGTAACTAACCCTTATATTTGTCCCCGGTCACCTGGGCGTGGAAGGAAACGAACCTGCCGACCAATTAGCTAACCATGCCACCATAACAAACAATCAGCCTATGGACCGAGCAGACATACTCATTGCTCTTCGTGAGTCCTCACGATCAGAGGATTTTGAGATGAATGAGCATGAGTCAATATCGAGAATGCGCGAATTGGGAGTGAGGATGGGCGTGACCCGTAGAGAACCCCTGGCAAAGATTTCAAAAAGAGCAGTGAACCAACATAGAACCGGAACCATCAGCCGTTATACCCTGATAGATTTACTGAAGCGGAGATGGACATGTCCGGTGTGCGAGGAGGATAATCAATAAACTAATACCTAATGCATTTCAAAAGTTGCTTAATGTTTTCATAAGTTTCTTTCATTTGAAATGAATGACCAACTGGAATTGACGGTAAAACGTAACCATTATTCAACAAAATAGCTTTAAGACTTGTCTTGAATGAATCAATGGAAAGCCTCCACTTTTCAGGGTTATTGATAATAAGGGCTTCCATTACATCAGAATAGTTGTGGCATACAGACAGGTCGTCACCTTTTAAAACAAAAATAAACTTAGTAAGCGGCGTCTCGCGGTTCTTAAACACAGTTCCTACATATTTAAACACATAAATTTTAACATTTTCTGCTGGAATATTCCACTGTTGTAATCTGGAACCCAGAAGCTCCACCTTGTTCTTGAGTAAATTCATGTCTCTTACAAGATGATTCAGTTCACTGTAGGTTATTAAGTGCGGTTTTGTAGATATAGTTTGTTCAAATTCTGAGTCTTATGAGGTTGATGGCTCAAAAATACCCTCTTCTTCGTCATCGGAAGCAGCTGAAAATGATTATGGCACTGTGGGAACTGGTAGGACATAGTCGCGTGGTACCGGACGTAATGCAGAGACCATTTTTTCTTCTTTGATATTCCTTTCCCAATTGGAGGCACCATGCACAAGTAACAGTTGTTATGATAATTGGGCTCTCTCCAAATAATTGGAAAAGCAAATGGCATAGCTTGCCCTTTGCCAGCCAACCACAGGTTAAGACATGCAGCACATGTATTGCAGTATATGTGAGGTGCCCAACTCTGATCTCCTATCCTGCAGAGAACCATGCTGTTGTAAGAGTTGTAGGCTTTGCTAATCACTTTAGACATATTTCGTCTTTATAAAGAATGTTTACAAGAAGACCTATCGGCCCTTGTATAACTAATACGGATATTATGTTATATGTTTGTTGTTACTGAGGATATTTCAATACCTGTACGGGATATTTGTTGTTGTTGTAATAGTCCTTGTCTCGATTGGTCCGTTCGGGTGACTTTGTGTGCACGGTTTGAAAGGCTTGATGAAATCGCATCATTTTTTGGAGATGCGGTTAGTCAAGTACGGAAGAACGCGTGTTCAATAGTTGCTAGGCGATTTGGTGCCGTTGAACGGACTGGTTCAATTCCCATTAGTCTCAAAATTTTGTTTAAATTGTCCTCTGGCTTCCTACTTATATTTACTTTTATAAAGAAAAGGCACTTCGCCACGTATATAACAGAAATTATTCGCAATGTTGACACATGTCTTGGGCATTTCTAACGAGGAAACTTTTGAGAAGGAAAAATGTTATACTAATAACGAGATTTAACCAGAGATAAGATTTGTATACACAAAAGTGACGTAATACCAGGTAGGATTGCGTCATATGCTTCTAGTTACATTTTTATTGATCAGAATCAATAATTCGGTTTACCACAGATGTTGTGTCACATATAAATATTTATGAATATTAAAAAAAAATCATTTGCGCTTTCAGCGCATCCCAAAATTAGTTAAGATAAACTTTCTTAATTACTGGTACAATTTTGATGTTGACTAGTTTTATTAGTTTTACCATCTTGGCTGAAGTGACTGATCATTAGTCTCAACAGCTTCATTCATCTTGGCTTCTTCTTCTTCTTCGTTCATTCTCAAACTCCTGCAGATTAGCAGGATGTAGTCCGGAGAACGGAATGCGTTGTGTCATGGTTTACAGCATTGCTACAATATCTGCGCCTTTCGGCCGGACACATCCGACCTCAGCATGGCTTTGGGGCACTGACCCTATATGGGATGGGACAGCCAATTCCATCCCATAACCTCCTTAGTCGTCTCTTAGACATGCATGGAAGGTAAACAGTGTTGCTATTCTTTGCTCCCCCTTTGGGCCCGGCAACACACAGGCGTTTTCATCTTGGCTGAAGTGACTGATCATTAGTCTCAACAGCTGCATTCATCTTGGCTGAAGTGACTGATCATTAGTCTCAACAGCTTCATTCATCTTGGCTGAAGTGACTGATCATTAGTCTCAACAGCTTCATTCATCTTGGCTAAAGTGATTGATTATATTAGTCGCTGTGCGTGTTTGTGTTACCAGCCTGATCGGAAGAATTCGAATAAGCACAGATACATGTCGAGACGTGACTTCAATACGCAGTGCTCTATTGGAGAAGAACTTGGTATATAAAATACGTTTTCTAGCTGTACTTGTAAAAAATGGTTCAAGATCTGGACAACTTAGGAACCCTGATAACCCTAACATCCTGGAAACGCTGGCACCCCTGACATCCTAGAAACGCTGGCAACCCTTACACCGCTTCTTGACAATCGCATGTTTTTTCGTAAAGCGGTAGCATGATCTTATACATCTAGAAGACCATGATGTATCGCTTGCTGCGTCACTTATCTATGTATACCCGACTTTCTCATGAATTTTCATTGGCTAGCAATTCAATGTGTACGCTAATTGACCAATGATCTGTCACATTAGCAAAGATGGGTGTCGAGTTGTGAAATAAGCACGGAGGACAATTATTGAGTAGTGCGTGGTAAAGGCTCTACGTGAATCATCGATATTTTCGGCAACAACCGACACTTTCTACGAGCCTCGTGCTTCGTCCATGCATATATCTAGATTCCATGTCAAAAATAATATTGAAAGGTGCTGTTGAAGGTGGACGAAGAATAGGGGAACGGAGACAATTATGGACAGACAATATCAAAGACTGGACAAGTCAAGGATTATCCACACTCATTCACATCGCTTTGCATTTATATATATATAGCTGGAGGATTCTGTTGACTCTTCTAATATACTTCTAATATATAACATAAAATAATATAATATTATATATAATATAACGTAAAGTAGCATCTAATGACGCATGTAATGTAATGTACTTATGGGTTATAAGTATATGGTTGAATGTATGGATCTTTGGATGGATGGAAGACTGGATAGATGGACGATTGGATGGATGGATGATTGAATGGATGATTGAATGGATGGATGATTTGATGGATGATTGGATGGATGGATGATTGGAAGAATGGATGATTGAATGGATGGATGATTGGATGTATGGATGATTGCATGATTGAATGGATGGATGATTGGATGGATATCAATAAACATATGATCAAGTCCACGGCATTAATAAAAAAAATTTATGTAGACTAAACATAAATTATCTCTAGACTACTTTTATACTTTAGACTGCTTTTTCAGATCTTGCCATGTTAAGGCAAGATTACTAGTCCTTTTCATGATCAATCTTCTTTCAATTGTTCTAGGTCTTTTCCCGTCTTCTCTTTCCTTGTGGATGTCATGTCAAAGCGTGTCTTGAAATACAGTTTTCAGTTTTCCGTAGCGTGTCTAATCTTTTTCCATTTGCTATAAATAAATTTTATGCCTTTCGTGGAATGTGGCCAATCTGTCTCCATATGCCAGAAATCAGTAATGACTGCAAGTTATTGTTAGCTGTAAAGTAAGGTCGAAAACATAGTTAGAAGATCCCAAGGGCCACAACAACGAATAATACTACTATTAATACTACTACTACTATTGCTACTACTACTATTTATACTACAACTACTATTTATGCTACTACTACTACTACTACTACTACTACTACTACTGATACTACTACTACTACTACTACTACTACTACTACTACTACTACTGATACTACTACTACTACTACTACTACTACTACTACTACTGATACTACTACTACTACTACTACTACTGATACTACTACTACTACTACTACTACTACTACTACTACTGATACTACTACTACTACTACTACTACTACTACTACTACTGATACTACTACTACTACTGATACTACTACTACTACTACTACTACTACTACTACTGATACTACTACTACTACTACTACTACTACTACTACTACTACTATTATTATTACAACAACAACAACAACAACTACTACTACTACTACTACTATTACTGCTACTACTACTACTATTACTACTACTACTACTACTACTACTACTACTACTATTACTACTACTATTACTACTACTACTACTACTACTACTACTACTACTATTACTACTACTATTACAACAACAACAACTACTACTACTATTACTACTATTACAACAACAACTACTGCTACTACTATTTATACTACTACTACTACTACTACTACTACTACTGCTACTACTACTACAGTAACAACAACAACAACTAATACTACTACTATTACAACAACAACTACAACTACTACTACTACTGCTACTACTATACGAGAGAGGGAAACTCACGAGCCATGCTGCCATAGTATATTGTCGACAAAGATGTCCAAAATGGATAATCATTGACAGAACACAGATATATATATATATATATAAACCGGCGTGTATGAAAGCATCAATTTTAGAATGGTTAGTGGAAGACTGGACAAGTCCATATATGCTATTACTATAAAATTACTATAAATATTACTATAAATATTACTATAAATATTACTATAAATATTACTATAAATATTACTGTCAATATTACTGTCAATATTACTGTCAATCCACGTCTCTATAAATCCATCAGAATGTAGCGGATGACTGTTCCATTTTGATGATGATTTATGTATCTTAGTTATATCTATTATGTTTCCCTTTACGAACTCTCTTTACACGAATCGCATGTAGTCGTGAGAGCGACCACGATTCACACATTTGCAAAACGTCTGAGGGGCAGAGGTCCCTTATTGCATTAATCACGTCAGATGGATCCATGGCTGTACCCATTGACACAATGGACATTTCCTGGACATGATTTCTAGACAATCTTTCTCAATATTCTAGACATAATTTCTAGACAATCTATCTCAATATTCTAGACATAATTCCTAGATAATCTATCTCAAAGTCTTAGACACAATTCCTAGATTTAATATCATGGAAATGATCTATAGAAAATCTCCATCTCCACAATCGTTACATACCTCAGAGGTTGTGATTTGCTGAACCATGATCTCCATTATTTGTGATGAAAGAAATCTCTGATTGTCCAAGTTGGACAAAGTTGGACTAATGTACATTGTTGAAAGTATCATACTCCACCGACGGCGAATGTCTCAGGGCATTGGAACAAATAAAACGGCGACACAGCGCATTTTCATTCTCTGAACTACATCCTGCTAGAAATCTATTAGGACCAATGTCCTGCCACAAGAGAGATCCAGCGGGAGTTTGAGAACGAACGCTGAAGAAGATGAAGAAAGCAGTATACTCACAATACGATATATTTTACTAAACCAATGTCTAGACAAATAGGACTCAGCACTATTTTTACCCAAATGTCTTCGTTTGCTCATTTATCCTGCCATTTCTGTAGAGTGTGGACATAATCACACACTGAAAAAACACCATCTTGGATTACGTGTATTGATCAAAGGCCGGTTAATCTCCCTTCATGTGTACTTCGTCAATTTACAAGTTAAGATGCAGTATTAGTACAATGGGTAGTGCAAGGATTCTCATCCTTTTAACACATGTACGCAGGACCGGGTTTACTTATAAGCTAAACAAGCAATAACTTAGGCCCCCCCCCCACTGTTTTGGGGGACCCACAAATTATATTTGGCACTGATATATAGTATCTGGACTTATAAAGGGCCCCATATTATCAAGTCTAAATACGGCACTGCATGTATGGAATTAGTACGATGGATAGAGCAGGAGTTCTCAATCTCTCTTCATATGTAGCCTCATTTTGGAATAAATTTCCTTTGAAAATTACACACTTAGAAATTAAAACAAAATGCAACTTTTTTATGGTTAATTGTTACCCCATTAATGTAAGGCGTACACAGATCAATCATATCAAACATTAGGGGCAGCTAGTCACGATTTCTAGGTGATGTGGTGAAAAGAACACAGCTTTAACACTTAATAACCACTGAAAAGATCAAAGAGAGAAAAGACAAAGAGATAAGTTGCTAGATGAACTAGTATTGTGGTACGGTAGAATTTACCAACCGATCTTATTGACAACACAAGAGACAGTGTCGCGGAGAAACATGATCGCCTACGCCATTCGGCATGACACTTGATTGATTGATTAATATCATATCCCTACCGGTGAGACAAGCTCGTTTCTGCCAACAGAGGCTGAAAACTAAGCATAATCAGACCTTCATAAAATAGATCAACATCCTGCCGAAGACGGATGTGTCGGGCCATTGGCGCAACTAAAACGGCGACACAACGCATTTACATTCTCTGGACTACATCCTGCTGGAAACCTAATAGGACCATGGTCCTGCTACAAGAGAAATTCGTCGGCAGTTTTAGAATGAGCACTGAAGAAGATGAAGATGAACATCGCATCCAGCTATTAGTTAGTTTGTTTCTTTCGTGCCGCCAGCGACACATAGGGCAGAGATTTTGGTTCTCCATATGATGCGGTCCGCTGCCTGCAGCTTTAGTTCCTGGATGGTCTAACAGTCTATTAATTCCCCTTCTTTAAGAATGGTGTTTTTAAGGATTGTTTTAGGTCTTCCTCTTTTTCTTTTACCCTCAGGTGACCACATAAGGGCTTGTTGGTTTATTCTGTTTACATCTAGTCGTAAAACGTGACCAAGGTATTTCCATCTTCGTTTTCTTATGATGTTTGAAACATACTCTTGGTGTGTTTTGTCTCTTAGATCACTATTTGTGACGAAGTCGCTCCATTTTATGTTCATCAGTTTGCGTAGATATTTGTTTTCGAAGCTGTTTAGTTTGTTGTCTGTTGCTTGAGTTGATTTCCAGCTTTCACTACCATACGTTAACACTGATACAATACATGAGTTAAATACATGACAATACATGAGTTAAATACATGACAATACATGAGTTAAATACATGACAATACATGAGTTAAATAACGTTAGTTTGGTGTTTGTCCAATCCAGCTATAGCAAGTATATATACTGAAGACAGAGGTATCCAATCAGAAAGGCGCAATACGGATAACATGCACAAATGCAATACGCCGTTATGTACATTTACTGAAAAGTAAAAACTGGCGATGCTATGCTGACAACATCATCTATCGATGATACTATACAGTGATACATATGCTGATGTAACGGCGTAGTCCCTAAATATGCTGATCTAACGACGTAGTCCCTAAATATGCTGATTTAAAGGCGTAGTCCCTAAATATGCTGATCTAACGGCGTAGTCCCTAAATATGCTGAGCTAACGGCGTAGTCCCTACATACGTATTGGCAGTTGCGAAAGAAGACTATTTTCTACTTACTATTACTACCACTACCACTACTACTACTACTACTACTACTACTACCACCGCTACTACCACCATTACTACTAATGATACTACTATTACCACTACTACTGCTATTACTACTACTGTTACTACCACTACTTCTATTACTACTACAACAACAACAACTACTACTACTACTACTACTACTACTATTACTACTATTAGTACTACTACTACCACTATTCCTACTACAGCTATTACTATTAATATATACAACTAATACTACTAGCACTACTATTACTACCACTACTACAATTAGTATTACTACAACTACTAGTTTTACTAATACACCGACTTGAACATTTGGTTACATGCCTGGAGCAATAGAGAAGTTCGGCATAACCATTAGTCAATTGATGGCGGGGAATGAACACAGTGAACTCTATCTTGGCTACAGTGGCTAGGAGCAGTGTATAGGTTGAAACCTACCTTCCTGGAGGTGTGATAGTTATTCTCTGGCTCTGTCCCGGGGTGGGCCGAAAATCCACAGGCTTCCCAGCAATATAATGCCATTTAATGGCATTGGGTCAAAGGGCATGAGACCACGGACCACTGGATCAGCAACTAACCAGCCAACTAATAAACCAATACTATTGCTTTTACTACTGCTACAAGTACTGTTGATACTAATGCTACTGCTGCTACTACTACTAATACTACTATTGCTACTATTACTACTATCGCCCGTGTAATGTCAGGGCCCGAAAGAGGAGCAAAGAATAGCAACACTGTTTACCTTCCATGCATGTCGTACGAGGCGACCCATCCCATATAGGGTCCGTGACCCAAATCCATGCTGAAGTCGGATGTGTCAGGTCGAAAGGCGGAGATATCGCAGCCATTGCGTAAACCATGACACAACGCATTCCGTTCTCCCGACTACATACTGCTGATATACAGGAGTTTGAGAACGAACACAGAAGAAGAAGACTACTACAATTACTACTACTACTACTACTACTACTACTACTACTTTTATTATTACTACTACTGTTTCTACTAATATTACTATCTTTATTACTACTTTTACTATTACTATTTCTGTTGATTGTCTGCCAAAGTCGACGACGACCATTCATCTCTCCTGGGAGATGATCAAGGCGATGATGTTTGCGGTGTGCCCTACTGTGACTAATGAGTATTATGCGTGCCCGGAATTGTCTACCACACTGAGCATGTGTGGGAGTAGTCTGTGTGATATTCAGCAGCTCTTTCCTGTCATCCTGCGATTTTTTGGTGCGCAAATTGATTAATGAGGTTCTCTGCAGCTGCTGCACCACTTTTTATTTTGCGGTGACAGTCGGATCTGTGTTTTGTTTTGCAAAACTCTCACATGAATTTGTGTCTATTTTGAAGTGAGTCAGTATCTTTAAGAATGTCTTTAAAATACATCTTCTGTCCACCGGTCTTTCCGGAGCCAGTCTGAAGTTCTCCAAATAACAGATGTTTTTGTAGACCATGGTTTGCAATGTGGACCATGTGTCCTGCCCAGTGTTTTGTGGACCATGGTTTGCAATGTGGACCATGTGTCCTGCCCAGTGTTTTGTGGACCATGGTTTGCAATGTGGACCATGTGTCCTGCCCAGTGTTTTGTGGACCATGGTTTGCAATGTGGACCATGTGTCCTGCCCAGTGTTTTGTGGACCATGGTTTGCAATGTGGACCATGTGTCCTGTCCAGTGTTTTTTTTTGCATCTTCATCAACATTACTATTACTACGTACATTACTACTAATGTTATTATTATTACTACTATTACAGCTACTACTACTATTACTATTACTATTACGTCTACTACTACTACTACTACTACTACTACTACTACAACTACTACTACTAGACTAGTACTACTCTTATTACTAAAACACTATTATTATTATTACTACTACTACTACCATTGTTACTATTACTATTTATTACCACTATTATTGCTAATAGTATTAATACTATTACTGCTCCTATAACTACTATTATCACTACTACCGCTATTACTATTACTGTTACTTCTATTATTACTATTACTTCTACTGTTACTACTATTACTACTACTATTATTACTAAAACTACTACTACTACTATTACTACTACTATTATTGCTATTACTACTACTATTATTACTATTCCTACTATTATTACTATTACTACTACTGTTAATATTATTACTACTACTATTATTACTACTATTATTGCTATTACTACTACTATTATTACTATTACTATTACTACTGTTATTACTATTACTACTACTGTTACTATTACTACTACTACTATTATTACTATTACTACTATTATTACTATTACTACTATTGTTACTATTACTACTATTGTTACTACTAGTATTACTACTACTATTATTACTACTACTATTATTACTATTACTATTATTACTACTACTATTATTACTACTACTATTATTACTACTACTTTTATTACTACTAATATTATTACTACTACTATTATTACTACTACTATTATTACTACTACTACCGTTACTACTACTATTACTACTACTACTATTATTACTACTACTATTATTACTACTACTATTATTATTACTACTATTATTACTACTACTATTATTACTACTACTATTATTACTACTACTATTATTACTACTACTATTATTACTACTACTACTGTTACTACTATCATCACTACTACTAGCAGTATTATTGCTATTACGGCTGCTACTGTTATTACTGGATTGTGATTATTAATAGACTAATAATACCTGGCTATTCCCTGTTCACTCTAGTATTTTAATTAAGCTAATGTGAATTTAATTTCCACGTAACAAAGATAAACATGTTTTTTTGGCTTTATCAAGGCCATACAAAATATGGAAATTGCATTTCACCTAAGGGGTTGTCCGTAATTTACATGAGCTATTAGTTGCGGGGGAGGGACAGAAAAAGTTGTACAATTATTGACGATGGACAGTGTGGGGGCTGTTAACAAAAGCAGACATCAACAAGTAAATTGTTTAAATTTGAAACATTTCTTTTAAAAATATGAAAATAATCATGTCGATTTCTTCTGACTTTTTCTGTTTTGTTTTGTTTTGGAGATACTTTCTGAGAGAGGGGGCGGTGTAGCCAGGGGCGGCCCTAACAATTGCGGGGCCCAATGCGAAACGGATTGCGCGGGGCCCAATCTGGGTAGGGAAGATGATAATTAAAAAAATTCTAATATGAATTTATGGGTCTATGAAGTGCGGGCCCCAATGCGGCCGCATATGTTGCAATGGCCTAAGACCGACCCTGGGTGTAGCTGTACAGTTCTGGGACATAATTAAGCAGAATTGGGATGGGGGACACTGACATTTTGACAGTTGTTTACAAGGTGTGTGTGGGGGGGGGGTGGTTAAAGTTTGGCAATACATTGTTGATTTATAGCTAGCCACTATAATTGTCTCCTGAACGGTTAAATTGCCTCTTTTAAAGCCTATAAGATTGCCTCTTTAAAGCCTATAAGATTGCCTCTTTAAAGCCTATAAGATTACCTCTTTAAAGATTATAACAAACTTGCCTCTTTAAAAGCCTATAAGATTGCCTCTTTTAAAACCAATAAGATTTAAAACCATGGATCTTGGCAAAAACACTAGCGAAAAAGATCACAGTGTGTGAAATGAGGTGTTTAATGAAACCTATAAGATTGTCTCTTTTAAAACCTATAACAATTAATCTTGTCTCCTGAATGTTTAGAATGCCTCTTTCAAAACCTATAACACACACCCATAATTATGTATGGCTGCAAAACGACAATTGACAGACAGTATTTTTATTCAAAATGTGTAACAAATTTCAAACATGGATCTTGGCAAAAACACTAGCGAAAAAAGCACAGTGTATGAAATGAGGTGTTTAATGAAACAAATAAATATCACCATAAAAGAACGGCGGAGAAATAAGGATACCAGGAAAGAAAAAAAAACCATCTCAAGACTACATCGAGAGACAAGCAAAACACGTGGTTTGGCCACGTTATGAGAATAGAATCAACTCAGCTAGTTCTTCATGCATACAACAGCAGAAGATCGGGCTACAGGGAACGAGGAAGACCATTCACTTGACGGGTGGAGAAAATTAGATACATTAAAGAGATACGAGCTGACCATGGCCAATACTACCC
>CM067300.1:57471735-57496735 GCA_034231615.1 Meghimatium bilineatum | reverse complement strand
CTACTACTACTACTACGTTCTCTACTACTACAGTTACTACTACTAATACTGCTTCTGCTACTATTACTGCCACTACCACTACTACTATTACAACTTCTGCTGATGTTATGACTACGACTACTACTGCGACTACTACTACGACTACTACCACGACAACGACTATGACTACTACTACTACTACTACTACTACTTTTGCTACTACTACTACTACTACTGCTACTACTTCTACTAATGTCACTACTGCTGCTGCTACTGTGATTAGAATACACAAAAATAATCACGACCTGCGTTTCATGGGCGCATGCTCTGTAATCCACTTATTATTACTATATACCGGGTACATATTTTGTGTGACCCGTTAACTGCGACCAACGAAAATCACGGAAATATTAAAAACATGACGTATGAAGGTTTATTTTGGATTCCGCTCATAGAACTTCTAATAGCGAGAGTCACTGGAAATAAATGTACATCCATCCAATGTACAATAGGGTATTTTCGTGTTAATAATCCGTTCATAGTTTTTATGCTTTTTTCTGTGAAATGATAATGGAATTGTTGCTGCTTATGTCGAGCAAAACAGGTAAGAGAAATACTAAATCTGGACAAGAAATAAAAAATATATTTAATGGCGTGTATTCTGTTGCCGTTGTATTTTTAAAACCCATATACTTGGTACAAACTCAAAATTAAAAAGCAACTAAAATAAATATAAAAATGTGAACAATTTTATTCCTTTTCTTAAGTTGATGTTTTTAAGTAATAAATGTTTAAAAAAAAATATAATGTTGCAATTCTAGTGTTGATTTGAGTGTTTCAAATGTGTATAGTGTTGCCACTCTTGTTCTATATATATAATTATATTATTGAATACTTCTAACCCCAGATTAATTTTTAAATAATATTGTTTCTGGATTTTACGATATTCTTGAAATTATTGACGCCAAACTGTTGACGCTAACGCCCACATGGATATTTTGCAATAGGTTTACGCTCCCACCCCCTAGCACCAGCTACTTGCATACACAAAGAAACATTTTTCGCTCTCTTCGAGATTTTCATACGACGAGGGAGAGCAGATAGCTACCGCCCTCATATAACAGAGCTAGTGAAACATTGACTGTGTATAGACGTCATGTGAAGAAACTAAGTCACTTCCACAGAACTTGTCTCAGAAAAGTTATGAGCATAAGATGGCAAGACTAGATTCTGGATATAACTATCCTTGACAGAGCTGGTATCACTAGCATTGACACTATCCTGATGCAGACATAGATTCATTAGTCAGGTCATTTTGTACGTATGCCTGACCATCGCCTGCCGAAGATACTTCTCTATGGTGAGGTAGAGAAGTGTACACGATCTGAAGGTGGCCAAAAGAAGCGCTACATGGACTCATTAAATACCTCACTGAAAGCGTTTGAAATAGACCAAGATACATGAGAAGAACTTGCACAAAATAGATCTACATGGCGCTCTACAGTCACAAGCATCATCTTGTGAAAAGAGGAGAAATGCAGCAGCTCAACAGTGGAGAGTAGCTAGAAAGTCAGGGATAGACCAAAATCCGTCTTCAGTGGTCATTCCATGTCCGAACTGTCCAAGAACATTTACAGATCGAATAGGGCGCATTATCCATCTACGAACGCATGGACATAATTCTAATTAAATATTCAAAAGTGGATGTAAAAAAGGGGTCATCATCACTTGTGACTTGTGATGGACGAACAAACATAGCAGAACCACTGAAATGTGAGATCGCTAACATCTCACACCACTACGGAATTAATAAATGCTATAGGTTAACTTGACTTTTATTTGGAACCAGTGCCGGATTTAGACTTAATAAGGCCCTAAGCTTTCCGGACGTGCGGCTTTGGGACAAATAATGCTGCAATATATTTAAGTATATATGATAATTGCTTAGGAAAATGGGTGCCCAAAGCTATAGCTTTAGTAGCTTATACGTTTTATACGTAAATCCTGCAGTATTAGGAGCAAGAGTCATTATTTCTTGTCATCTTTCTTAATTATATTTTCTGAAACTTGCTTACGTTTTTAAACAAAATTGCAATAATGCATGTAATGCAATTAAATGCATTTTTTCATTAATTGAATTTTTCTCAAAACATCACTTGCTTCTAAAGGTTGGATGATACAGAGTGAGGGGGGGGGGTTTCTGAAACATCACATGCTTCTAAGGGTTGGAGTTTTCTGAATAGCAAAATCTCGCTGAAGACGGATGTGTCGTGCCATTGGTGGAAATAAATCGGCGACACAACACATTTCCATTTTCTGGACTACATCCTGCTGGAAATCTAGTTGGACCATTGTCCTGCTACAAGAGAGATTCAGCGGGAGTTTGAGAATGAACGCTGAAGAAAAAGAAAATAAAACTCTACAGAAATCCCTCCCTCCCAAACTTCCCAATTGTACAAGAGATAAACGTGCTGTTGCTCTAAATTCCCGGAATTTCAGCAAAACAGAACACAAAACAAAACAGAACAGAACACAAAACAGAACACAAAACAGAACACAAAACAGAACACAAAACAGAACACAAAACAGAACACAAAACAAAACACAAAACAGAACACAAAACAAAACAAAACAAAACTTCTGAACTTACGTAACAGTCCTGTCCACAGACGTAAGAATGGGTATCAGCTCTAGGACAATATATCACTCGGTGATATCGTGCTGGAAATGGTAGACAGAGAGTTGTGCTTTGGCTGACAACGTTTTTTCCGCATGAAATGTTAAATCTACCTGTAATTTGATCTCGTGTGGCTAAACTGACCATTGTCATCTATACTTGAGAGTGCGTATTCCTCCATAATCTCAGATCCTAGGTCAGGTATATGAATCATTCCAGAGTAGAATTGGGCTAGGGGTGATACGTCCTCTTAATCAACGCTTCGTTATTTTATTTCATGAACAGATCGATAGAGCACCATCACCATTTTACTACAACAACAACTACCACCACCATTACCATCATCGTAGCTACTACCACAACTATTTTTTTCGTCGTCGTCGTCCCGCCACTATATCCACCACCGCACCAGCATCATCAGCAATAATCGTTTATCATTATTAGTCATCATTATAATTATGATCTTAGTCATTATTATCATCAATAATCAACATAAAAAAATCATCAATCATCATCAAAAATCATCAATCATCATCCGTCATCATCAATATAGTCATCATCGACATCATAGTAATTACAATCATCGACAATAATAACAATCATCACCAACCAACAATACTCATCAGTCCTGGCCCGTGTGTTGCCGGGGCCCGAAATGGGAGCAAAGAATAGCAACACTCTTTACCTTCCATGTATGTCGTAAAAGGCGACTAAGGAGGTTATGGGATGGAGTTGGCTGCCCCATGGCATATAGTGTCAGTGACCCAAAGCCATGCTGAATTCGGATGTGTCAGACCGAAAGACGCAGATATCGCAGCAATGCTGTAAACCGTGACACAGCGCATTCCGTTATCCGGACTACATCCTGCTGATCTGCAGGAGAACGAACGCAGAAGAAGAAGATCATGTCCTCATCCCATCCCCCATTCATCGTCATCATCATTAATCATCAGTCATCATTCATCGTCATCATCATTAATCATCAGTCATCATTCATCGTCATCATCATTAATCATCAGTCATCATTCATCGTCATCATCATTAATCATCAGTCCCCCATCATCATCATCAATACTTATCAATCCTCATCTCTAATGCTTCTCTTTCCATTTATTTCTCTTTTTGTCTTAATATTTTCTAACACAACTTTTATCTTTTCAATCTGCTTCATTTATCTTGTTTCTCATTCATTATTCTGTTTTCACGCCTGCGGATCGAAAATCGACAAAATCAGCCACGACAGAGGCTGCAATTTGAGGGCTTCGTATTCTATATGTAATTTTTATTCACGCCAGGTTCCTGACAGTCTGTAAAGACTCGCAAGTCCGTCTTCTTATTGTATCTATCTCTTTCATGTCTTCTCGCCCATTCTTTTATTTACATATTTCTTTCCCTTTTTTATTTCTTTTATTTCTCTCTCTCGTTTTTTTCTCACATACATTGTCGTGTTTGCTGTTTGTTTAGTGTTAGATTACGGCATTTTGACATGTCACGATGCCTTCACCCTAAGTCTAAGTTGGTTATATTGACTTTTATGTGTGTGTGATTTTAAGGTCTAGGACAGAGTTAAATAACTTCGCGTACACTTTGTGCTAAAATCGATACTAATTGATACTGCTGTAAAACTTTATAACAATAATAGTTACGTAAAACACAAGATCGATTAGATTTACAATGAACTCACAGATTATCAGACTATAGGACATGAGTGTACAAAATACAAATGACAGTATACAAGACAGTTTCAACGTTTCAACCTTATGGTCTTTTTCAAGAACACACACGACAAACAGTGAACAAACAGTAAAAATAGTGGCAGAATAAAAAAAGCATTCGGCGATAGACATTTAAAAGCAGAGACATTTAGGTGATTTACTTATACACAAGTATTGTTATAGAAATGTGCATGAAAACTATGGGGAATGAGAACAAAATAAAAACCACTATGTCTGAAAACATCAAGAACGTCAACACAATAAATTATTGATAAAGAACATCAATTGTGCCAGGCATTGTCTTTGGTGAACTTAACTCAGTTAAAGTGTCTGAGAAAGAGAGAAAAAAGTCATAATAAAAACTAAAAAAGTATTGAGAACAAATAAAAAGTAATGAGAAGGACTAAAATATCATGACAAGAACTAAAAGTCATGAGAAGAACTAAAAGGTAATGAAAAGGACTAAAAAGTAATGAAAAGGACTGAAAGTACTGAGGTGAGCTAAGTAATATTGAGAATAACTAAAAAGTGAGAAGAGCTTAAAAGTATTGAGAACTAAAAAGTAATTAGAAAAATTAAAAAGTCATGAAAAGGACTAAAAAGCATTGAGAAGAATTAAACGTAATAAGAAAAATAAAAAGTAATCAGAAGGACTAAAAAGAAATGAAAAGGACTAAAAAGTAATAAGAAAGACTACAAAGTAATGCGAAGCGCTAAATAGCTATGAGAAGACTAACATTACGTGAAGTTATAAGCGTCCTAATTAGAACCGAAAGCCCTCAACAGGACTAACAATCCAGACATGAACAGACTGGAAACTTGGCGTTGACAAGAGAAGAACCGATGGAATTCTAGTTGCCTTGAAACGAAACAGGCCGGAGGAAGTCTTGAGAGGGTATAGAAAACACAAAGGAGATGGTGTTAGCAGAAGTATATTTGTGGTGGTATAGAGGTGATATTCTTGATTAGAAACTGGCCTCACAGCACGTGGGGCATTCCCATAAGTGCTACGCCCTCTGTTCCAGTAGACATCCGACTCGATGGTGTTTCGAGTCTAATGCCGCCGAAACAGACGTCGACATCAGGGCACAACTCTGGCCCTTGCGACAGGTTTCTTTGTTGTTCCGCCCACCCACTCCGTGCCCGTAACTAGTTCAAGCACAACGTCGGCACGTCGGAACAACATGGCAACTGTTATCGAAGGTTAGGACTGCGGGATTGTATAGATGACGTGCCATGAAGCTTCTAAAAGAAGATAACCTCAATATAAAGGCATGTAATCTACTAAGGTTTTCTGTAGCATGATTGGTTGTCTAGTGAGCCATTGGTGAGACCCACAGTCGCAACCGCATGCGCGTAGAGGGGATATTAATATGAGTAAGTTCAAACTAGAATAAAAAACATTTAGTGGTCAACAAACACAAAAGGAACATTGTAACAACAACTAAACACAATTGGTACAATAACATATTCAGTGTGTAGCATTCAACCTAACATTTTTATTGCAGGTGTAATTTTTTTCCAGGCAATATAATAAATACTTTCAGTAGTTTGTCATTGCTTTCTGAACGGATTAGATGCACAATTGCCTGCAGTGGGCATCGAACCTGCTATATTGTCTGTCATTCACGCGCACTGTACCACACTGTCACAGAACAGGACACACTTGTGTATTATACACTTCTGTTCCATTTCGAAATTATATTAAGTCTATCACCAAATGCCCTATTTTTTTCAAGATTTTTTTAACAATCGTTTTTCTCAGCTTCCTGATACCACGTTAGTCCTTACTAAATAATTGGTCTTTCAGAAATGGTACTTGCTCAGAATAGAATGACTCAAGTATCGTGACAGGGTTACAAATGACGAGGAACTGACGAAAGAAAAAAAAGCAAACACGAGTATGACAAGAGCTTAAGAAAAGACGCAGACGGCACTTCACATACACAATAGGAAAAAACAGCTAATGAGTGCGAGAGAGTCGGTTCTTGTCAGGTAATGAGCAGGGACACAAAACAGAAAAATAAAGAAAAACGTCTTAGTGCTGTCAGAATTTAATTATATATATATATATATATATATATATATATATATATATATATATATATATATATATATATATATATATATAATATATATATATATATATATATATATATATATATATATATATATATATATAAGGTCATGTGAGGTATTCCTTCCAGAACGTTGTCTTTCCAATGAACTCTCTGAACCTCTCTCTGTCTTGGGCGATGAGGCTTGCATTTTCTAGCGATGTATTCATGTTATCTTTAATGTCGTCAGTCCATCGTTGTATAAATATATACAACGTGTGACTTCTCCTTACTTTTGAAGTTTTTTAGTATACAACTTGTTTGATTGGCAGATATGCATCACTATACTGGACTTAATTCGCCGATGATCACAACCAGTGGTTAGATCTTCAGATCTTCCGCGGACGACAGAAGAACCCAAATTAATGAAAATCATCCACAATACGTTTTTGCATTGATGTTTTTGTTATCCTCAATGTCCTCATCGTCAGAGCACTGATACGTTAGCACAGGCAATGATCCACATATTATTTCCAAGTGTTTCGTATAATGGTTATTGTATATGGAATCAAAATCATCATGATTACAAAATTTCTAAATCATAAAATTTCTAAATCATAAAATTTCTAAATCATAAATTTTCTTAATGATAATAACATGAGAGAATTCATTCCACACAAAACTCGAACCCGTTTATTCTAGTTGACAACAGCGTCCGCTCTGCGAGACAAAACGTTTGTAATTAACTCAGCCATGGCATCCTAAACAAACTAACCCTAACCCTAAAAAAAAATACAAAAAACCCAACAAAACCCCACCAACAACCAAGAATGCCACTCGTACTAAATCTTGTTAGTACGCTGTGTTTTATACTACTGGCGACTGTGCCAAATAGACGAATACTGTTCGATTTTTGTGTGCAAACTCATTTTTAAAAAATACTTCACTGAAGCTATCACTAATTAATTGAATGAGTCGGGGATCGCAATCACTATTAGTCAATATTCACTCAATAATTAATATAAGGTAATACTGCAGTGAAATGAAATAACAATAGTACTTACGTAAAACACAGGTTTTTGATGTTTCACTTGAACACAACAGACGAACTATCATTAAGACTAAAGGGCTGATTAATTGCAGCAATCACAATACTCTAATATTCTTATACAAGTATACCTTTATTTATTTGCGCATATAAGACTTTACAGATAACAATATTATATCTCAAATGTTATATATCATAACATAACATCACTTAACCATGATACGTCAATGAGGCACCAACCGCCAGCAGTGGGAAATAACATATCGCTAACTCAGTCAGCTACTGTAAGGTCATTGCTAACTATGTCTGAGCTAGTTACTAACAGTCTGTTGCAGAGCTTACAGTGTTTTGAAACGTCCTACTCTAATCATACGCTTGTTTGATCGAGAGACATGCATTACTATACTGGACTTCATTCGCTGATGAATGTATATGTGCCTCAACACTTCAATTTTCAAGAAAGGGAAATCAGAATACGCTGCTTTTCTTTTGTGCTTATCAATAGTGGTGCGGGCGGTCAACTTATGGTGAGGCGGTCATGTTCTAGTGGGGCGTTCAAGTTATAATGCGGCGGTCAAGTTATTGTGAAACCCTCAAGTTATAGTAGAGCGGTCATGTTATATTTGGGCGGTAATGTTTAAATTGTCTTACGATTACTAACTCAGCAAGTAACACTTCTACAATTTACGATTACTAACTCAGCAAGTAACACTTTTAAAATGTATGTCTTCTAAAGAAAAACAAACGCATGCTAATACATTGTCGTCATATATGAGTTATGAATATCAGTGAACTCTGTGCAGACCATCAGGTTTTCAGTTTTCTCCATAAAATTTCGCAAATTATGAATAATAATGATTTATATGATTCTGTAGTTGATATGTTTCACGTCTGTATGTTTCCAGATACCGAAAGGGGATCAAAGAATAGAAACACTGTTACCTGCCACATACGTCATAATAAGAGACAGGAGGTTTTGGGGGTGGTGGCTGTTCTATCCGATATAGGGTCAAGGTGGCACATTAATGATGTGGAAATTGGATGTGACAGTTCAAAAGGCACATATGTTGCAGACAAGCTGTAAACAATGTCCCAGCACATTTTGTTCTACGCACCACAATATGCAGGGGTTTCCAAAACGAAAAAAAAAATAATCAGAAGTAAATAACTCCTCATAAAGTCCAGCACCAGAAAGAGACAGTCCACTTTTATTTGAACACATGAGAGGAGGAAAGATAGAACACATCCTGAGAGGAGGAAAGGATGGAACACATCATGCGAGGAGGAAAGATGGAACACATCATGAGAAGAAGAAGAAGGAATAGAACACATCATGAAAGGAGGAAAGGATGGAACACATCATGAGAAGAGGAAAGATGGAACACATGAGAGGAGGAAAGGATGGAACACATCATGAGAGGAGGAAAGGATGGAACATATCATGAGAGGAGGAAAGATGGAACACATTATGAGAGGAGGAAAGGATGGAACACATCATGAGAAGAGGAAAGGATGGAACACATCATGAGAAGAGGAAAGATGGAACACATCATGAGAGGAGGAAAGATGGAACACATCATGAGAAGAGGAAAGTATGAACACATCATGAGAAGAGGAAAGATGGAACACATCATGAGAAGAGGAAAGGATGGAACAGATCCTGAGAAGAGGAAAGGATGGAACACATCCTGAGAAGAGGAAAGGATGGAACACATCATGAGAAGAGGAAGGAATGGAACACATTGTGAAAAAATTCAAGTGAATGTGCAAGATGAGTAGGGGAAGACCAAAAGAAAAGATGAGTGACAACCCAGCATTGTTGCATGGGAGAACATAGGTTTCATAAATGATTTATAGTACACGAAATAGAGCCACCGAAGACTGATGTGATGGATCATTGCCGCAAATAAAACGGCGACACAACGCATTTCCATTCTCTGGACAACATTCTGATGAAAATCTAGTAGGAGCATGATCCTGTTGCAGGAGAGATCCAACGGGAGTTTGGGAATGAGCGCTGAAGTCTAAGAAGAAGAAGAAGGCAGTGGAGAGGCATGATAAACAACACCATATAGCATGATTTGCTATCAATGAAAAACACGGAAAAAAGTAAAACAGCACCAATTTGAAAGGATAAACCGATTAGTTCACAAGAATGTATAATTGACGAGGGACTAGACACAAGGTACTGATAACCTCTGTCATATGTCTGAATAAAGCAGAACAGTTTGCATAGTAACGAAAGCTTCACAGAGCAGCAATAAGATAAATGCTCTTGAAAGGACACAGGACAAAAGCAGAAACTCTGTTAGACTTTTCTTGATGTAATCTCAACAAATGTAAACTATTTGATCTAATATTCTTTAATGTTGTCTTGTACTGAATGTTGTGCCAATTTATTTTCTGGTATCGTGTTTTCCAATTTAGTTTTTTTTTAAGATATATTTAGTATTCATCGTCGACAAAACTTTTTACACAAGTTGGCACAGAGAAAGAACGTGCGATAAGTTGTCTAGAAATAATATAACTAAACTTTCTTAGCGACTGTCTATAAGTTATGGACAATTTAAAGGGTGAGGAAGGGGTCTGAAATGTTTGACAGTTATTGAGAAAATACTGACCAGTTGTTGACCAGTGGGGAGGAAAGGGGGGGCAGTTTAACGAAGTTTAACGTGAACAAAACTGGTTTTTCTGCACATCACGTCTAGACAAAAAAAAAAGGTTGTGATTTCTCGTCTATGATTTCATCTCCAGGCGACCCAGCTGTAAATTGGTACCTGACACATTAGTAGGGGAAGGTAAAGATAGCAAGGAAGGGAACTGGTCACCCCTACTTAATAATTGCAGCGGCTTAGTACATGAAGATCTACCTTTATTGCCGACGGCAAGTTCATGACATAGGACATAAATTTGAAGGTCTGCAAAGGTAAAGTACATAACATTCCACATAACATTCTACATAACATTCCACATAACATTCTATATAACATTCCACATAACATTCTTCATAACATTCCACATAACATTCCACATAACATTCCACATAACATTCTTCATAACATTCCACATAACATTCTTCATAACATTCCACATAACATTCCACATAACATTCCACATAACATTCCACATAACATTCCACATAACATTCCACATAACATTCCACATAACATTCCACATAACATTCCACATAACATTCCACATAACATTCCACATAACATTCCACATAACATTCTTCATAACATTCCACATAACATTCCACATAACATTCCACATTACATTCTACATAATATTCTACATAACATTCCACATAACATTTCACATAACATTCTATATAACATTCCACATAACATTCTATATAACATTCTACATAAGATTCCACATAACATTCTTCATAACATTCCACATAACATTCCACATAACATTCTTTATAACATTCTACATAACATTCTATATAACATTCTACATAACATTCTACATAACATTCCACATAACAAAAACTTAAAAAATTTCTGGCCATGCTGTATGTTTACCATTAGGGAGTTGCAAGAGTGTTGTTAGGGACTTGAGCTTAGATATTGCACATGCGGGGAAATAACAGTGGTAAAATAATGCTCATTTAGTGTTCATTGTTGCACATATTTACTCCGCCGCATTGGTGACATCTGCCAAATGATTTGATTTTCTGTGTTACATCTATGTTCAATCTTCTTGCCTAACCATCCGTCAAATGATATTATGTTCCCTAGATACTTCAAATCCTCATTTCATTTTACTTGTATATTTTTGTAGGATATCTCTCACAATTATCATAATTTCCTTTTATCCAAATTTATTTTCACATTTTTTTCCTGTGAAATGTTTAAATTATTCAAGTAATTCTTCCTCTGTGGATGTATGAGAACTTGGTCGTTATTATCCGTAGACAGTATTCTTTGCGTCTTATTTTTTTGTGTGAGACTCAAAGTTTTACGTTTTCTCTGTATCTAGAAACTATGTAAGAGAAGTTTGAGATATGTTTGTTTCAGACAGACTAGTCCTTTTGTTGTAATTAATTAAGAATGTGTTGTGTACATGTCGCTGGAGTGTGGCCTTTAGATTTCTCTTTTATTATATTTGCTTTTTATTGTCGAAGTGAGTTGTGGCTCTGTTGATGTATTGTAACATGAACATTCTTTATTGTCAGAGACTCAATTTCAATTCAGAAAATCTACATGTTCTTGTTAGGAATTTACTCAAGATATTAAGTTTACTTTACACAATAAAACAAACTCTTCTTCTTCTTCTTTCTGTCCTCATGTACCTTTCGGTGTTGAGGGGGAGAGTGGATTGTGCGGTCTTTTGCCCTTCTATGTGCCTCTTCTGCTGTTTTATTTCCGAGTGTCTCTAATACACTATCTATCAACCTTTTACGAGGGCGTCCAATAGGTCGTCATATAAAACAAACTGGTTAACTAATAGGAAAATATATAGATAATAGTACACAAAAAAAGACAAAGTCGACGTTTCAACAATGAGGTCTTTATCATGAAAATGACAGGAAAGAGAAAAAATAGGCTAGATGTAACAATAATATCATAAATAGGCTATATTAGTGATGAACGAAATATGGCCCGAAGGTAAATCCGGAAGGCCTAACCACGTTCATTGGTTTGCCAGGCTTATTGATAACTAGTACACATATCGACCCCTTGGCTCAGATTATGACTTAGTACGAGAAATAACTTTAAAAAAAATATACTTGTTGCACCATTACAAGACTGGAAGTGATCAATCCTGGCCGGCGATTAATAAAGGTTGCCCACCAGAACTAGATAGTATACATGAAACAACAGAAAATCCAAGCTAATAATGACGTACCTACACATATATAGCTGACGTAGTATTGCAGAACCTATTATTAAAAAGAAGAAGTGGAATGGGAACGGAATAAAACACATATGACTGAACACACATAAAAATACAAAATAATAATAATAAAGACATTATGGTTGAAACATCGATTCTGTTGTAGAAAAAAAAAATTATTCACAGTAGCTAGTATTCCTAGTTGATAGCGATTTTTTCTACTATCGCCGGGTAGAAGCATCTGTTTTGAAACCATGTCCGACCACAGAAAATCCAGGTGGTCATTTCTCGCGTGACGAGACCATCCTCCATTCGAGCCAGTTGTAAATTGTTTCCGAACTCATGTGAGTTGGGGAAGATAAATATAGAGAGGATGGGAACTGGCTGCCCCACCGAATAGTGGCTGCGACATGTACATGACGAGTTATATTCACTCCAGACGGCATGTGTTGCCATGGGACCTACATTTACTTTTACAATTTATTATTCTGTGTTTGTATAAGTTACTTACTTAGTTAATTCCTCGAGGGCCATAGATGCCACATAGATGTCACATAGATGTCACATAAATGTCACATAGATGTCATATGTATGTCACATGGATGTCACATAGATGCTACATAGATGTCACATAAATATCACATATATATATCATATGAATGTCATATGGATGTCGCATAGATGTCACATATATGTCGCATACATGTCACATAGATGTCATATAGATGTCACATAGATGTCACATATGACAGTGGTAATTTCTTTTCATGTTGAGTGCCTAATTGTAAGTTTCTGCTGTGCATTGCTTATACCCAAATTTGAGCTTTCACGGTTGATTATTCTGTGTAGTTTCTTTTGGACAACTTACTTTTCTTTTTCCCTTTGCAAATATTTGACCCTACACCCCCCTCCCATCCTGGTCAAGAATGCTGGGGTCTCCCTTATTAATTGTGTCACAACAAATGTACCCCCTCCCTAAAATATTTGTGTTTGCTGAAATAATAAGTATGAATAAACTGTATACTTTAAAAAAAACATATTTCGAATAAAAATATTTCACATCCAAAGAATTTAATCGTTATATAAAAATAATAAAACATGTTTTCTGTCGACGTAAACGTTTGTCTACATGCCCTCCACTCCCCATGTCAAAACCTGTCAAACATTTTGAACATTTTGATACCCCCTTTCCCAATTGTTGACATATTTCATTGACAACTCAGACCTCCTCCCCAATTGTTGACATATTTCATGGGCATCCCCAAATTAAAATAAAAGACAGCTAGTTACAACAGAGATGATATGTCTGAGAAAAGCCACAGGAGTGACCAGAAGACACAGAATTAGAATCGATGTCATAAGAGAAATAGTGGGGGGGGGGGTGTTATATAAGTTTTACATTCTACAATACATACAAAATCAACAAATGCAATGGTTTGGTCATCTGGAAAGAATGCCGTGTGATTCATTAGTTTATAAAGCATATACGAAGAGAGGAGAAGCAGAAAGAAGAGCCAGGGGTAGACCTAGAGTACGCTGGATCGACAACATCAAAGAGACATTACACTAACACCAAATGGCATTATCTGAACTGCCAGAAAAGCGAGAACAAGAACGTTGTATTTCCCTCGACACCCGTAAAGGGTAAAAGAGGAAGGAAAGATATAGATATATAAATTCCCAAATTTTAATACAGCAATTAAAAGTGAAAATAGTTTTAAAATCAAATTTTATATTAATTTACGATTTCAGCCAACGATACTACAAGAAAATCGATTGTTGTCCCCTTCCTATGGGCTGAGAACCTGTGTAAGTGATCACGTGATAAATTATCAATGCCCACGCTGTGGCTTAACAAATATTGATGACGTTGTACTCATCCATTGTTTCATAGGTCATTGTATGTAATATTATTGAAACTAATTGAACGGTACACAAACTCACACAGCTCAGTAACTCCGATTGTTCTATATATTGTATGTGCCGTCCAGTGTGGGTGATATGTTGTAAATACAAATTAGAAACAAATTGGAATTAAGTTTCAAACAATACGGTAGCCGGACAGTCTAGGCCAGTTGTGGGTAAAACACTACCCGCAGGTCAAATCTGACCCACCAAGTCAGTTTTTTTCTAGCCCTCTAGGCATATCTAGAACTCACGTGGGAAACAGGAAATGAAGTTTTACTGAACTACGACTAACACAATATCACTGTCAGATGTTTACGTGAAATAATCCACACAACCAAACACATGATAAAATCATATAAATAACAATACGGTTTATCTAATACTCGTTGGTACCAAAGCTCAGAAACACTACATGGATCTTCAAAGGACCAACAAAATTATTTCTGTCCCATACGCTCTTGTTTCTGTAAACGGGTAACATGTAGACATGTCAAGATAAACAAAAATAGGTAGATGTGTTACCAAAATAAAACATAACACAACCTAACAACGAGATACAGGGACAGACGACGTTTCGACTGTTAAGTCTTCATCAGGACAAACGAAAGCTGATCCGTTACGTGTCATAGAAGTCACACGTACACTAGATTATTAATGTCATAAGCAACTACATTTTTACATCTTTCTCAAGACGTCTCAGCGTTGTAATAATTAAGTGTATGCCGTTGTTGTTACTGAAGATATCTTGTGAACACGCACATCCTTCAATCCATATATCTATCTATCTATCTATCTATCTATCTATCTATCTATCTATCTATCTATCTATCTATCTATCTATCTATCTATCTATCTATCTATCTATCTATCTATCTATCTATCTATCTATCTATCTATCTATCTATCTATCTATCTATCTATCTATCTATCTATCTATCTATCTATCTATCTATCTATCTATCTATCTATCTATCTATCTATCTATCTATCTATCTATCTATCTATCTATCTATCTATCTATCTATCTATCTATCTATCTATCTATCTATCTATCTATCTATCTATCTATCTATCTATCTATCTATCTATCTATCTATCTATCTATCTATCTATCTATCTATCTATCTATCTATCTATCTATCTATCTATCTATCTATCTATCTATCTATCTATCTATCTATCTATCTATCTATCTATCTATCTATCTATCTATCTATCTATCTATCTATCTATCTATCTATCTATCTATACGCTGTGTCCCTTGTTTGCCTTGCGGCGTCAGGGTTGAAAGAGTTCTCTGGAGATGGCCTTCTTGTGCGCTGTTTGTAAGCTTGTCCCTGTGGCTTCTTTGATTTCTGTGATCCATCTTTTACATAGTCTACCTCTGGCTTTATAACCATTATGTCTATGTGTCATGGCCATATGTGGCATGCTATCTGTCGGTAGTCTGGAAGCGTGTGAAAACCACTTGATCTATTGTGTTGTCTTTTGATGTGTTCCAATACTGATATTGTTTTGGTTATCTGTCTGATGTTATCGTTTCTAATTCTATCTCTTAATGACACTCCGAGTATTCTTCGTAGACATGTCATTTCTGTTGTCACTATTTTTCTTTTGTCTTGTGCTGTCATTGTCCAGATTTGGCACTGGTAGCACAGTGATGGAATAATAATAGTCTTGTATAATGCAACTTTAGTGTATATGTTTACATTTTTGTTCTTGAAAATACGTGTCATCTGTCCTAGGATCTGGTATGTTTTGTTGCATCTATTTTGTATCTCTTTACTGGTGTTCCCTTCACTCGATATAATGCTTCCTAAGTAAGTAAACTCATTTACCTGTCATCGACGTTTATCATCCTTCAATTGTCAATATAATTTGATAGTGTTTGAAACAGTTAGACATGGAAGAGAACCTGGTTTCACGCCGTATCCTTGTTAAAAATACTAACACAAATTAGTATAAAGTATGCTAGAGAGGGATTTTATTGTCGACTGACATAAAGTGTCTTATATATTCAACATGTATTTTGAAGAGAAGTGGCAAATAACAATAAAAGAATAACTCCTGTTATTTTTGATCAAACAAAAAGTTCCTATGCATGTTATATCTAAACACAGTTATTAAATTACTATATAAAAAAGTTAAATGCGACAGAAATACGGAAAGATGGACAGATTTTGAAGTCACAGTTGTGAGGTATGCTATATTATTATGCTAGGAACGTTGCCACTTCATTATCGGAATAATGTGATTTAGACATCTCTAACTTTCATTACTGCGTGTTTTCCTGTTAAGGAGTGCAGATACACTTTTTTGGCGGTGGAAATGAAGGCCCTTTTTGCCATAGCTGCCGCCGCAAAGTGTACAGGAAGAATTTTTTTTGCACCCGCGAAAGACAAAATTCCTTGTCTCAACCGTGGAATGAACCCGGAACCTTAGGGTTCTGAGTCAGGCGTTCTAGCCCTACAACTACTCACTCGACATCTCTAAGATTGTTACTAAATTAAAAAAAAAAGTGGGGAAGTATTAGTGAGGCACATCACTTTCATCCGTGAAGTTCATATTGGTTATATTAGGACCAGCACTCAAAACGAGTGAGCGTCGATAACTGTGACAATAAAGAAGCAAGACAGCGCAAAAACACTGAAGCATGTGTGACCGTAGTTAGCTTTGAGCGACATGACCATCGTGTAAATACGAGAACCAGTTCTCTCGTACGGCTCGTGTCATACTACTGGCGATAAGGTTACATACGTCCACCGTTCATTATTAGTGGTAAAAACATTGAATATATTATTTCCCATCGCCGATGTCGTATGTGTAGGGCCATTGCCGCACATTAAATGGCGACTGAACACAATTTTATTCTCTGGACTTCATCGAGCTGGAAATCTTGTAAGGGATTTGTCCTTTATTATTTTTTGGCAGATTACTAAATGACGTGAAATGCTAGACTTAAAGTCATTGTATTTAAGTATTGAAAACTAGCATGGTTCGGACATGTATGCAGGCACGATTCCTTGTCAAAAACAATACTGCAGGGAACTGTCGAGGGGGGAAGAAGCAGATGAGGACAAATAAAGACATGGACAGACAACATCAAGGAATGGACAGGGCTAGATATTTCCACACTCATCCGCATCTCTGAGGATAGAATTCGCTGGATGACTCTGTGTGCTAAAGCTTCCAATGTGGTACCCCTACGACCCTGAAGGGTTATGGGTTTTATTGATTGATTGATTGATTTAAGTTAATATTGTCTGATAGAAGAATGATGAGATAGTTTACCCAGTGGTATATGCTACGCTCCCGGCAGGACATGATGATAGTGTGATACTGCCGTACTAGTATAACTACCTGCGGGGACTAAACATATATTCACAAAGTCTCCACAGAAATGCCCTTGAGTGAAATTCTATACGAATTCGGATGTAACTGAGGAGGAACGTGTCATTTTTCAGAAAGAATATATATAGACTGTCAAGAAACACTATGTTCTGTCAAGAAATATTATTTACTTCCACGAAATACTATGGACTGTCAAGTAGTATTATAGGCTATGGGCTATCAAAAAATACTGTATAGGCTATGGGCTATCAAAAAATACTGTATAGGCTATGGGCTATCAAAAAATACTGTATAGGCTATGGGCTATCAAAAAATACTGTATAGGCTGTAAAGAAACACTATGGGCTATCAAGAAACACTATGGGCTCTCAAGAAATAATATTGGCAGTCAAGAAGCAATATGGGCTGTTAAGAAATACTATAGGCTGACAAGAAACACTATGGGCTGTAAAGAAAATCTATTTGGTTTTCAAGAAACACTATAAGCTGTCAAGTAACACTATGGGCTGTCAAGAAACACTATAGGCTGACAAGAAACACTATGGGCTGTTAAGAAATACTATAAGCTGACAAGAAACACTATGGGCTGTAAAGAAAATCTATTTCGTTTTCAAGAAACACTATGAGCTGTCAAATAACACTATGGGCTTTCAAGAAACACTATGAGCTGTCAAGAAACACTATAGGCTGTCAAGTAACACTATGGGCGGTCAAGAAACACTATAGGCTGACAAGAAACACTATAGGCTGACAAGAAACACTATGGGCTGTCAAGAAACACTATAGGCTGACAAGAAACACTATGGGCTGTCATGAAATACTATAAAGGACTGTCAAGAAACAATATAGACTTTCAAGAAAGACTATAATGAACTGTCAAGACACACTATATGTTGTCAAGAAACACTATATGTTGTCAAGAAACACTATAGCTTGTCAAGAAATACTATAATCGGTTGTCAAGAAATAATATAGGCCGTCAAGAAAGACTACGAATTTTTAAGAAAGAGCATGATTGGCTGTCAAGAAACATTTTGGGCTGTCAAGTGACACTGTAGGATTTCAGGAAAGACTATGGGCTGTCAAAAAACCCCCATGTAAAGAGCCACACGTGAAAGTCGATGGCTTTGTCGATGGCAACGCACGACTGTAAAGAGAAGGTAAAGCATGCGTGACCGTAATTAGTTGTGAACGTGATATTCAGAGCGTAAGTACAAGAAACATTTCTCTCGTACGGTTGACGTACTCTACTGGCGATATGGTTACAGGCATCCAACGTTCAGTGCATTACTTTATCACCATCATCACTCCTACAGCTCTTAATACAAATAACCCTAGTCCCCACTGAGAAAAGACACCGCACGCATCTAGTTAGAAGTACACAATTATTGACGATTTGACTACAATTGAATTTATTCCCAACACACGAGGGACACACAAACACTGACTGTTAATTTTACCGATACAACTAAATTGACTGCCAACAAGACTAATCTAAATAGAACATAATGTAAACATAAATCCTGCTGATAGCTGGCTTAAAGTTCTGGAGAAAATATTCCAAAAAAACATCTTTCATCAAGATTCGCTAATTTGAGGGAATTGTCTCCCTTTGATTGTGTTTCTTCAGGACATTGGCAGATTGGGTTATCTATTGAGAAAGGAAGGGGCGATAAGTGAGTACTAATTTAGAGACGTCTTGCAAAATACTGTGTCTACAATAAGATGCGAGGATTCCGACAGAATTCAATTCATCTTGCTACATTCTCCAGTCTTCTCTAATAAAGTCCAGCACGACGCCCCCGTCTTCACTGTCTGTTAGAATAAAATAGTCATATAAAATGTTATTAATTACTCATTACGATACAAGTCACAAACTGGGCTTAGCCAGTAAAATAACAAACACAAATGAAGCGTTGGTTGGTTAAATACATTCACGGGCAAAATGACAGATAGAATTTGATTGGTTGTTGATAAGGTCAGATGCCAGCAAACACCGAAAGGTTGCCTTTAATGGGCAACATGTTTCCTTTGTTTTAAGCATTGATTTTGCAATGTGCACCGATGTTGTTTACCATTATTTTGATAAGTAAATATAGTACATTTACCTCCATTCTTTTTTAAATTCCCCTAACCTTGTTTCTCTGTCATCTTTTAATTTTACATTCCAGAATCGTTTTTTAGTATCCTGTTCTATCTATTCACGCCCTCGTTTGTTTTGATGACTATAAATTACTAGCAATATAGTTCTTGAACCCTTTAGTAACATGGGGTTTTTCCGAAGTTTACTTTCATACCCAGTTGACCCCCCCCCCAACTTTCTGCAGCGGGCTGTGCTTTAAGATGTAGCAGTCTACGAAGACGGGGGTAAATGAATCAAAGGACTGGACTAATTTATACACAGGATGCTATTTGATGGATGGTGCCAGAACCAGAATGACACAGCAGGAACAAAAACATGTGCGCCTCAAGACGAGCTACCTCTCAATTTGGTAACAAGCACTCTGGATGGTACTTGATGGATGATAACCTGCATGACACAGTCGATTCAGTCGGAGCAGCATCATACATGGGGCCATGTTTTGGACTAGATCCTAACTCCCTCCCTCTTTTGTCATTTTCCGGACTTTCAGACCATACCCCACGTCAAATCAATTAAGCCATACAGAACAACTCAGGTCACTAGAATACGCCGTAATAATAGCAGCCAATGTTAAAAGGGGCGTGCCTTGAACTACCACGACGCATCAACCAGCTAACAAACAAAGAAACAAACAAAGAAATAAACAAACACACAAACAAACAAGAGAGGGTAAATACATAATTGGATCTCGATTGGTTCTTTTTATGAACCAGCATCACATGCATATATCACACAATGGTATTGGCCACATGACATTAGCCCATGGACCTCTAGATCATCAACCAACCAACCAACCAACCAACCAACCAACCAACCAACCAACCAACCAACCAACCAACCAGCCAACCAACCAACCAACCATCTAACCAACCAACTAACCAACCAACCAACCAACCAACCATCCAACCAACTAACCAACCAACCAACCAACCAACCAACCAACCAACTAACAACCAACCAACCAACCAACCAACCAACCAACCAACCAACCAACCAACCAACCAACCAACCAACCATCCAACCAACCAACCAACCAACTAACCAACCATCCAACCAACCAACCAACCATCCAACCAACCAACCATCCAACCAACCATCCAACCAACTAACCAACCAACTAACCAACCAATTAGCCCAGGGTCCTATAGATTTCAGCAACCAACCAACCAACCAACCAACCAATCAACCAACCAACCAACCAACCAACCAACCAACCAACCAACCAACCATGAATCAGCACCACTGCATAAGAGGGGCTCCCATAAGTGCTCTGCTATCAATCCGTCAACTATTTAACAGTGTCTAAGCTTAGTGTCCAAGTCTGGACTATAGATAATTGTATAGAAAAAAATGCTGCGAGGTTTACATAAACGAAAACCTCACTATATTATCATCTACGAGGGGTTTACTGTTAATGGTGAATGGTCAGATGGTTCATTCTTGAACCATTCTGACCTTCCTTATGTGGTTTTACGGTGGAGGGTGGTAGAAGACGGGGTAATAAGAAGAAAACATGATTGAATAACATCAAGGACCGGTCAAATTGTGAAGTTTCTAAACTTTTCAGGATAGTACAGGATAGAGATACATGGAGATCTTTCTGCATCAAATGTCACAATGTGCTACCCCTACGTCGATATCTTTATGCATCAAATGTCACAATGTGATACCCCTACGTCGATATCTTTCTGCATCAAATGTCACAATGTGATACCCCTACGTCGATATATTTCTGCATCAAATGTCACAATGTGACACCCCTACGTCGATATCTTTCTGCATCAAATGTCACAATGTGACACCCCTACGTCGATATCTTTATGCATCAAATGTCACAATGTGACACCCCTACGTCGACATCTTTCTGCATCAAATGTCACAATGTGACACCCCTACGTCGATATCTTTCTGCATCAAATGTCACAATGTGACACCCCTACGTCGATATCTTTCTGCATCAAATGTCACAATGTGACACCCCTACGTCGATATCTTTCTGCATCAAATGTCACAATGTGACACCCCTACGTCGATATCTTTCTGCATCAAATGTCACAATGTGCTACCCCTACGTCGATATCTTTATGCATCAAATGTCACAATGTGATACCCCTACGTCGATATCTTTCTGCATCAAATGTCACAATGTGATACCCCTACGTCGGTATATTTCTGCATCAAATGTCACAATGTGACACCCCTACGTCGATATCTTTCTGCATCAAATGTCACAATGTGACACCCCTACGTCGATATCTTTCTGCATCAAATGTCACAATGTGACACCCCTACGTCGATATCTTTCTGCATCAAATGTCACAATGTGACACCCCTACGTCGATATCTTTCTGCATCAAATGTCACAATGTGACACCCCTACGTCGATATCTTTCTGCATCAAATGTCACAATGTGACACCCCTACGTCGATATCTTTCTGCATCAAATGTCACAATGTGATACACCTACGTCGATATCTTTCTGCATCAAATGTCACAATGTGACACCCCTACGTCGATATCTTTCTGCATCAAATGTCACAATGTGATACCCCTACGTCGATATCTTTCTGCATCAAATGTCACAATGTGATACACCTACGTCGATATCTTTCTGCATCAAATGTCACAATGTGATACACCTACGTCGATATCTTTCTGCATCAAATGTCACAATGTGATACCCCTACGTCGATATCTTTCTGCATCAAATGTCACAATGTGATACACCTACGTCGATATCTTTCTGCATCAAATGTCACAATGTGACACCCCTACGTCGATATCTTTCTGCATCAAATGTCACAATGTGATACCCCTACGTCGATATCTTTCTGCATCAAATGTCACAATGTGATACACCTACGTCGATATCTTTCTGCATCAAATGTCACAATGTGACACTCCTACGACCCTGATGGGTTATGGGTTTTATTGACATAAATTATTACAAATTCATTTGATCTACACATTCAATCACGCTTCTAGTCTCAGCATCACTAAACCCACAATAAAAATGCTTTCCAATTTAGCATTCTATGAAGTCCAGAGTCCATTCTCTAAAGAAAATAAGTTTTTCCTAAAATAGCAATTCATACAATTCACAAAACGTCACGTATATTGGCTGGATGACAATTGGTCAGTGATGTATACTTTGATTCGTCAGCCAATGAAAAGCATCAGAAAAGGTTGCCTCAGCGAAGATAAATTACGTATGGGATCTGCGCGAAGAATTATGTGGATAAAAGACTTTGGTAAATGGCCACATCGAAACTAGTTACTGGTTGTGTTTTAAAATGTGTGAAAAACACTATATAGCTAGCAGTTATCCTGAGTTAGGTACACATGATTTCTATTGGCGCAATTTTCATTTCATAGTCACCATCGATAATAAAAGACCTGTGGGTTAAATTTGGATTCATCCTTCAAAAGTGATGCATGTGACTTTTATCGAGATTTTGTTTGGCTATCGACTCAAAGTGACAAATAAAAATAACGGGAAAAGTCAAATGCTTCATTTTATAATGGTGAATCCAATTAGGCAGCAAGACTGTATAAATGACGAAAAAAAACGAAACAAAATATGTAATAGCCATTTGGCTATCGACTCAAAGTGACAAATAAAAATAACGGGAAAAGTCAAATGCTTCATTTTATAATGGTGAATCCAATTAGGCAGCAAGACTGTATAAATGACGAAAAAAACGAAACAAAATATGTACTAGCCAGGATGTAGGCATAGGTCTAGCATATTTTTTCACTGCATGGATTTTCTAGGGAATATTGTAAAGCCATTTAGTAGTTGTCATGACCTATTGAACGGTGCAAAATCGCCTTGACGTTATAGAAGCGCAATGTACCACACCGCCACAGAGAAATGACGAAAGACAAGTTTTAATTGATCAGTTTTTGTCAAATGTTAAATCAGATATTTATAAACGGGAGAGCAGCTTTTTATCAATCTTACTACCAGGAGTAGCTGTTTATTAATCTTATTACCAGAAGAAAAGTTGGGTGATCTCAGCTATAAATCCAGACCCCCGAGATTTTAAAAAGATAGGCCATACTGTGAATTAATATTCTTGATCTTGTTGCAAAAACTGACACAAAATAGAGATGAGATGACCTTTCGAATGTTCACAGTAGAATTTTTGTTTTCATGAATAGAAAACTTTCTTCACGTTGATACTCACATAAACAAAGGAAAAATAAGTTTGGGATACGGCATATTCTTGCGTATCCCCAGAAAAAAGTACTGAATCTATGTATTAATCTATGTATTAATCTATGCATGAATCTATGTAATGTTTGTTTGTTTGTTTTTCGTTCGCTCCATTGTAACCATCACGGATATCCGTGCGATTTCCGCCGTGAGCGTGATTACGTTGTGCCACCGTTATGCGCCTTGTAGGCCTAGCACATCCGATTTCGGCATGCCTTGACAATTCAATCTATGTAATAATCTAAGTATCAATATAAATAATAATCTATGTATTAATATCTTTATTATTCTATGTATTCATTGTGGTTTGGCGATACATTAAATGTTTATTCGTGGATTAAACTACGCCACGTCCAGAAAACCTATAGGGGATGTGAGTGTTCACAAAAACCTGTACTGGATGTGAGTGTTCACAAAAACCTGTAGTGGATTTGAGTATTCACATAAAACCCTGCTCTAGATACTGTGCAAAAACATAAGAAAATTAAAAAAATACATCAGCGATCGAAATAACAACAGTTCACGAGGCAAAAGTATCAATCCGCTATCACGCATCACAATACAGTTAAAATAGATTGAATGAAACGCCTGTGGCATTAACAACCAGAAATAGAAAACTAAATTACCAATAGTTAAATTTATGATTAAATATCAGATTTCCATAATAGAAATTGTAGATTGTGGAGAGAAAGGTAAAAAAAAGAAAAAAAAAACACAAACCAATGCAACAATAGATTACAAAAACCAAATGAATATTACTTTTATAGATCAAGCGAAAGCTTTCGAACGAATAAAAATAGAGCTACTCTGAAGTATTCTAGAAAAGAAAAGTTTGGTATAAAAGGAACATTGTTAGACTGTGTAAGTGCAATATACAAAGATAGGGAAAGTGCAGTTAGAACAAGTGCAGTACTTACAAAGTGGTTTTTAGTAGCATTAGGAATTAGACAGGGATACTCCACAACACAGACACAGAAAAGAAGAAGAAACAAATAGAAGTGGAATACAAACATGATGCAATACATATCCTTCAAAGATATCAACAGACCACAATATT
>CM067300.1:57436735-57469235 GCA_034231615.1 Meghimatium bilineatum | reverse complement strand
TGTCCGTGTCTCTATTTCATTTTGACGTCTTTTCTTCGCTTCCTTGTCCGTGTCTCTATTTCATTTTGACGTCTTCTCTTCGCTTCCTTGTCCGTGTCTCTATTTCATTTTGACGTATTTTCTTCTCTTCCTTGTTCGTTGTCTCATTTCCTGAGGTTTGACGGTGGGTTGGAAACAACAATACATTTAACCACGATGCTATGCAATTTAAGATTGTGATTATACATTTAATATCTTCTATTATGTTTTCTTTCTGACTAATCGTGTTTATTTTGTTTAGCTTGTACTGTTGTTAATGAGCCAGTCAGGATTGTTACATTTTTTAGTATGTTTTCAGATAGGCCCTATTATTTCTAATGCTTTTGCTGTTAGTTTGGTTGTGAATATTAATGTATTTTATGTTAGTTTAAAGTCGTTATTTATTTTCCTTTCGTGAATTGCAATTTAAGCACCAGATGGTCCTTCTCCAGTGCAATAGAAACGTTCCACTTAGTGGGGGAAGGTGAGTGGGGGCGGGGGGGGGAGGAGGGTTTACCTACGTAAATAATAAAAAATTAGGTCGCGCGTTTGATAAGAAATTTAATGATTACCTTGTGAAAAATAGGTAAAAGGGGGCGGTGGTTATACTTTTTGGATGTCTTTGGCCAAATTCTAAGTACTAAAAGTTATGTTCCTATTTGCTAAGGAGAAGGGGGGGGGTTCACCTTATCTACGAGCCTGGCCTTTTTCTCCTGTAGACATAACTGGCAATACTTTTAGTCTATGTTTATTATGTTCATGTATATGTTTTATTGCTATATTTGTTTGTTTAATACATTGTATGTCCCTTCTTAACATTACCAGATAGAAAAATGCCCATTTCATATTTTATTCGTTCCAAATCTGGATGTAACATTTTATTTTGCGGAGGAAATTAAATCTGGTATTTTGACCGTGGGAGACGCGTCATGTATCTCTCCGCCACCGCTGGACTTATCATATTAGGTTTGAAATAATTTACTCCGTAGAAGAAGGATGTGGTGGGCCATTGGCATAAATAAAACGGTGAACACAACGCATTTCCATTCTCTGGATTACATCCTGCTGGAAATCTAGTAGGAAAATTATCCAGCTAAAAGAGAGATCCAGCGGGAGTTTGAGAAGAAGAAATCATTTAAAAATTGATTAGCACGTAGAGCATTGAGAAAGAAATGGCAATCTACTTAACATTTATATTTTCTAGAATATTACTTCAATAAAAAAAAATTAGGCTGATTAGTTCTGAATATAATGTAATAGAAATGTATTTCAATTTGCACTTTTGTGCACTGATGTTTCAGTAATGATGTTTGTTGGTATACCGCCTGAGTTTGGCCTTGTAATTTTTTTTTCCACATCGTGTTAACGTCTATCTGTCAAATCTGCCATTTTCTATAAAAATATTCACCAGGTTTTCGAACTCTGGAACCTGCTTAATCTTGAAACCGTCAACAAATATGCTAAGTTGGCTCGCGAGACCTCCTGATCTTCAAACTTTTTTTTGTCTTTTGTGTACTCCTTTCTTATTTCGCTCACGTGATGAGCAAATTTTTGCGTGCTGTAGCAATCTGTTTTCTAACTAAGTAAATAAAAACAGATAGAAAGGATGCCAAGAATAGCATGGAACATAGAAAAATAGACGAGGAAATAGCTAATCTGCGTTGAATGATACACAAAGATGACAACTAGAATTGTAAATTAGTGGAAGATATAGTGTTAAAATACAAAAGAAATGAAAGGGCAAAATAATGGAAATTTCTGAAAAGACACATTTTTTTTAAAACAAAGGGGAGAGAATTGTCTATAAATGAAAAGGAAGATAGAGAAGTTTCGTTTGTAAAGGTTCAAATGGGGAACATGGCTGAGAAGTTGGAGCGTTGATCTTACAACTGTGATGTCAATAGTTCGAATCTCGGTAAGAAATGAGCCCTTCCTTAAGAAGAGATTAAAAAACGCACGCTGTACATGTCCTTGCAACATGAAGGATATGTGTCATGTGACGTATTCCTTCCAGAACGTTGTCTTCCCAATGAACTCTCTGAACCTCTCTCTGTCTTGGGCGATGTGGCTTGCATTTTATAGCGATGTATTCATGTTATCTTTAATGTCCTCAGTCCATCGTCTTCTTGGTCTGCCCCTTCTCCTCTGCCCAGGTACTCTTCCCTCCATTATTTGTCTTTCTAAACAGTTATGTCTCTTTATATGACCAAACAGGCGTAGTTTTCTTTTTGTTATTGTGTTTAGTAACCAACACTCTGGAATCTTCAATGTGTTTATAATATCTGAGTTTCTGATTTTATCCTTCCATGATTTTTTCCTTCCATGATATTCTAAGTATCTTTCTGTAGCATTTCAGCTCGTAGGCGTTGATCTTCTTTGCCGCTGTTTTACTTAGAGTCCATGTTTCACAGCCGTATGTTGCAACCGGAAAAATAAAAGTTCGTAACATTAGCACTTTCGTTTCTATTTTGTTGTTTTTCCATATGTTTTTCAGCCGTGTTATTTTGCAATATGCCATTGCCAATCTCTTCCTTATTTCTGCAATGCATTCTCCTGCACCGTTGATGACTCCTGCACAGTGGAAGGATATACAGCCTTTATAACACATCCAAGAATTATTTCCCTTCACCAGCAAGGATATACTGTCTTTATAACACAGACCACAATTACTTCATTTCAACAGCAAGGATATACTATCTTTATAACACAGACCACAATTACTTCATTTCAACAGCAAGGATATACTATCTTTATAACACAGACCACAATTACTTCATTTCAACAGCAAGGATATACTATCTTTATAACACAGACCACAATTACTTCATTTCAACAGCAAGGATATACTATCTTCATAACACAGACCACAATTACTTCATTTCAACAGCAAGGATATACTATCTTTATAACACAGACCACAATTACTTCATTTCAACAGAAAGGATACACTGTCTTTATAACACAGACAAAAATTACTCCCTTGCAACATCTTAACTGTCAATACATCAGGTTCTCTGTGAGGGACTTGAAGACTAGTGTTCCGTGTAGCAGTGTGATAAAGACCGCAAGACCTTGCTCAGCCAATTTCTACCGGCGAGCTTTTTAATTTACCATCCGACAGAAAAAAACAACTCAGGCCTTATCGGGAGTTGAACCCTTGACTTGAATGTGAGACCAACGCTCTAAGCTTTCGGCCGTGCGCCGCACTGCATATTTACAATATACAATAATGATAGTGTAAAGAAAGAGGTACAAGACGGAGAGAAACATCACGAGAGGGGCAGGTTGCAGTTTAGCAGAGTGCACTACCACCGTAAGAGGCAGAGGATGTTGGAGGTCCACTGCAGCCAACTTTCGTTGTGGACACGGCTCTTAATGATGATGAAACAAATAGCAGTTAAAAAGTAACAGTTAAAAAAAATAATTAAAAATAATAGTTAAAAATAACAGTTAAAAAGGGCTCAAAAGGCGTATATGATTAACTTCTTTGTACTAGGATTACCCATGTGTACTTCATCCCCCGCAATGAAGCGGCACGCCTCCTGCCGAGAGTATCACTCATAGCACGTAACTCCGTAGCTTCATGGAATAATCCCCTGGGATGTCCTAAAAAAAATCCCTCAGTAAACATGACGTCAAAAAACTGTACTCGAACATCGTGAGTAGAAGGCTAACGGCTTACCCGCTACACCAGAGAAATCTACGTACTAGAGTGACAGTACTAAAGTGAACCATTACTAACATCAGTGGAAGACCTGCGACCTGAATAAAAACAATCCTTCATAAATGACGATTTCTATTATCTCCGTGATTTTCGTTGGTAACTATGTGTATGCTTTATGTCGCCTGCCAGTGCTGACCAACGAGAAACACGGAAATAAAACATGTGTATCAAGGCTTGTTTTCATTCGGCTTGTAGGTCTTATATTGACGAGAGTCAAGAGTAAACATATAAGAAGATGAAGACTTAACGCGCGAAGAAATAGCAAGAAAAATCTGCAATAAAACAGCGGATAAAAAATCTGCAATAAAACAGCGGATAAAAAATCTGCAATAAAACAGCGGATAAAAAATCCAAAACTGAAGTAATAAAAGCCACGGAATGTACACAGAAAGGAAAGCCATGTTTTGGAAAGAATTCTCAGTTGACCATTTTCTTCCCCTAGAGGGAAGAACTCACAAAGGAAAATTACTAACCACAAGAAGATCTCATCTGTAATTCTTCTGAGCACTTTTCAGTCCAATTCTGTATTCCTTCAGGGACAGTCCGCTGTTGCTCTGCTATCGAGCTAGATATTTTTAGAACCTTTATTCTTGGGTTCCATGATTGTCTTAGCAATCGATCTTCTTTTATGTTGTAGTGGCAGTTGATCTATAGTAATTGCGGTTATTCTACTTTGGTCTGTAGGGACCGAAATTTGAAACCTTGACATATTGCGTAGTTGCCAATCGCGTCTCTTCTAGTTACCGAATTACGTTTCTCAAATATACAATATGTCGCTTTTGGTGATCCTTTTTTGGCTAGTCTTACAGTCAGAGTGACTCGTTTCTCCATGTTCAAACGGTCAGGTATATTTAACAATCTAGAACGAATATTGTGGTTTTAATTTCGTATATTTCAAAGAAAAGTGACACTATTTATCTGCCATTCACGTCGTAAGAGGTTAATAAGGAAGTTATGGGGTGGGTGTTTGCTGTTCTATCCCATATAGGGTAAAAGTGATACAGACGTCCGTTTTATCACGCAGAAAGGCGCATATATCTCTGCAACGCGATAAACTATTACATAATGTATTCCGTTCTCCGTTTTACGTCGTTCTAATTTGCAGGAGTTTGAGAATGAATGCAGATGACATAGACGAAGAAATGGTACAAAATCTTATTGCTGTAACCGGTTTGGCAAAGGTCTAGTTATTGTCATAGTAAGACTTGTTGTAACCGGTTTGGCAAAGGTCTAGTTATTGTCATAGTAAGACTTTGTGACGTTTCCTATCACGGAAGAGTGTTTCCACCTTAAGACGAAAACGGGTGACTAATTGACTATAATCTCGGCACCAGAACCATGACCTCTCTTGTTCAAACTTTGGTTAGAATATGGTATATGTCTTTAGAATTCTTTTTTATTAAAAATCCTTCATGTACACGTTGTGGCGATTTCTATAAAAAGCCCCCTTCCCCCTACTCTTTATCATGAAACCATGCACTGACAAAAATTTGTTTATTTTTTGGTACATGGACCTTCTTTTTGGAGGGGTGTCTTTATCGTTTATATGTAAAAGTCATGTATTGATAAACTGACCAGCTACTACGACTGGGGGTCACTGTGTGTTGATGCATTCACTAGAGTACCCCCTACGTTTACCTTGTGTTGATACTTAGAGTACACCTACGACTTGAGTACCGTGAGTTGATACATCTAGTATACCTACGTCTTGAGTACTATTTTATGATACATCTAGTATTCCTACGATTTGAGTACTATTTTATGATACATCTAGTATTCCTACGATTTGAGTACTATTTTATGATACATCTAGTATACCTACGTCTTGAGTACCCTGTGTTGATACATCTAGTATACCTACGAATTGAGTACCGTATGTTGATACATCTAGTATACCTACGAATTGAGTACCGTATGTTGATACATCTAGTATACCTACGACTTGAGTACCATGTGTTGATACATCTAGTATTCCTACGACATGAGTACCGTGTGTTGGATGCATCTAATGGAGATACATCTAATGGAGTATACCTACGACCAAGGAGGGTTAGGTGTTTTAAGGGCTATGGATGCTAAATCAAAGATGACTATTTAACTCAATGTGGTTTTAGGGTGCACTCTCATAAGCTGGCCAGTCCTCTACACCAGAGGAGAGTTCCTTTTACCTTTATGTCATCCTCAGGATTTGTTACAACTAAAAAGATTAATTTCCTCCCAACAGTCCAAGCATAAGATTACATACGGGTGTCATCATCATCATCAGGTGTCATGGCGACACACATAAGGCTGTAACAAGTCAATATATCTATTTCGGTAGCTAGACTAACATTATCGGTAATCTCAAAGCTTCAGCATCTGAGCAGTTCTTCTTCGTTCTCAAACTCTCAAACTAGTCCGGAGAACGGAATGCATTGTATCATGGTTTACAGCATTGATGCGATATCTGCGCCTTTCGACCTGACACATCCGACTTCAGCATATGAGCACGTCCGCATTTATATTGCAAGACCTGCTGACTAATGGGAAATCAAGCCAGCCTTCTTGATGAATCAGGTGACTATTCCTATGATTCTCATTGATCACTATTATTCAATCAATCGTCAGGCCGTAAATCGTCAGGCAGTAAATCGTCAGGCAGTAAATCGTCAGGCAGTAAATCGTCAGGCAGTAAATCGTCAGGCCGTAAATCGTCCGGCAGTAAATCGGCAGGGTTGTAGGGGTACTCCATTGGGTGCTTCAGCACAGAGTCCGTCAGCGAATTCTATCCTCAGACATGCGGATGAGTTTAGAAATATCTTGTCTTGTCCATTCCTTGATTTTTGTCTGTCCATGCCTTTATTTGTCATCCTCTGCTTCTTCCACCTTCGACAGTTCCCCGCAGTGTTGTTTTTGACAAGGAATCGTGTAATTATTATAAGACATCAGAAAGACTGTTACTTACCAACTGTCGCCACTACTCAACAATATCAACGCATTGCAACAAGACGACAATTGTTAAACAGTATATTTACACAAACTCAATGTCAAATATCGTTCTTGTCAGCGAGACTAGATAAAAAGATCACTGTGTGTGAAATGAGATGTTTGAGGAAAACAATAAATGTCACTAGAAACAGAATGTAATCCAGAGAAAAGAATGCCTTTTAGTCATTGTTCCAAGCTTAGCTGTGGGATGTGTCGTTCAATCTGACATTTACGACCAGAGAACTCTTATAATCCTGACGCTGCAGAGTATCAATCAATCAAGTGCCATGCCGAGCGGAGTAAGCGATCATGTTTCTCCACAACTCTGTCTCTTGTGTTGTTAATAAGTTAACATGGTGGCTCGCCCGTGTGTTGCTGAGGCCCGAAAGGGGAGCAAAGAATAGCAACACTGTTTACCTTCAACGCATGTCGTAAAAGGAGACTAAGGAGGTTATGGGATGGAATTGGCTGTCCCATCCCATATAGTGTCAGTGACCCAAAGCCATGCTGAATTCGGATGTGTCAGGCCGAAAGGCGAAGATATCGCAGCAATGCTGAAATCCATAACAAAACGCATTCCGTTCTCCGGATTACATCCTGCTAATCTGCAGGAGTTTGAGAATGAACGCAGAAGAAGAACATGGTGTCTTTTTTTTGGGTCACAGTGACAAACCATCCATAAATTTCTCTCTTTGTCTTCCTTTGTCTCTTCTCCCCTTGATTTTTCTTGGGGGGGGGGTATAAATCGAATAGAAAGAAAGATACTCTACCTCAGCATGATTTTAAACGGATGTTAATCTATATTCACCCCCAAACTATCTTAATCGCCTCTTACAACATTATTAGCAATTCACAGTGCTGCTAATTTTCATGAGATTTCTGGCCTCTGTTACACACGGGAGAACAAGGACAACTTAAAGAAAGAAGTGAATTTCGTTTTTAAACTCGATCATTTCATGATGCCAAGCTACCAAACATCTCCGTCATCTGCACTAGTCTTTTTCTATTACATGTTACACTTCACCTTGTTACAATATGTCCTAACTCCCATCATCACTATGTGCTCTAACTCCCATCATCACTATGTGCTCTAACTCCCATCATCACTATGTGCTCTAACTCCCATCATCACTACTATGTGCTCTAACTCCCATCATCACTATGTGCTCTAACTCCCATCATCACTATGTGCTCTAACTCCCATCATCACTATGTGCTCTAACTCCCATCATCACTACTATGTGCTCTAACTCCCACCATAACGTCGGACAGTGTTAATCAACGTAAACTAAATAGCCACCCTACCATTCACAAGGGGTCACAAAGTTTTGGAATGAGACCACTAAGAAAAATGTGGAAAATGTGGATTGTGTGGCGCATACAATTGGCCTCTATTGTGGGTTGGTGGGTGGCATATTTTCCCCAATAGAAGGGGCGCACATGATCCCTCTATTGGGGGGGGGGCGCACGTGATCCATCCATTTGGGAGGTGGGGCATGATCCCTCTATTTAGGGGGTGGGGTGGGAGGGAAGGTAGCATATGGTCCCTCTTTTCGGGAGGTGATGCATGATCCGATTTGATTTCAAATTAGCGAATGTGATATATAATCTGATATATGCCAACGGTCACAATAAAAATAAGTTCTATCCCAAAAAATAGGTTCTACTTTTCTGCGGAAATAAAATGTAATGTAGGCAATTCTTTTCCTCGCAATTTATTTCCTTTGTCTAATCGGTCTATAATTGCCTATCAGTGGTTCTGGGTCGAGATATTTATTTTAGGAGGGTTGTATGTATGGGTCTCTCAGTGGATGACGCTAGAGGCGGGGGGGGGGGGTGCCTCAATTTTGTAGCACGAAAATCGTCGAATCCAGCAGCAGTCCTTGCGACTTTAACAAAATGTATATCTCTAATAAACTTACGATTACAGTAGCCATTTTGTATCTAGGACTAAACATGCAATAAATGACGTCACAATACTACACCAAAATGCGGATCGACGCAGATTTTATAAAAACGTGTGAAGGTAGGCCCTTATATTGTGATAGAATCGAATAATAAACTCGAGAATAACTGACAGCTGTAGAATAAATTTAAGCCTGGGGAATGCGATTTGGGGAGGGGGTGGGTGAGATGGCAACTGAATAATAAAAACAACTTTCCACAAAGGTGCCACGAGGGAAAAATGTTTGAGAATCACTAGTTTAGCATACTAAAAAATGAGAACCGCTCCAAGCTCATCGTTAGAAGCTAATTCAATACCTTCCAGAAACAGAGTTTAATGGGGAAAAAACAACAACATAAGATTTCTAACGTAAGATATGATAGAATTCTTCTGTTTTTTCTCCCTCTTCTGCGATCCTGAAATGAGTCCTGTAACCTTTATTACAATTTACATCAAGGATAGGAATTTTGAGCTTTTTGGACTGATAAATTCGATTTTAACAGGATATTTCTGGGACATGATTCTCCAACTTCTTCAACCCTGACTCGTTTAGCCATATTGTAGTAGTACAGGCTATTACTAGGGAAACTATTCTTGAAGGTGGACTAGTTGTACAGGCTATTACTAGGGATACGATTATTTGAAGGTGGACTAGTGGTACAGGCTATTACTAGGGATACGATTATTTGAAGGTGGACTAGTGGTACAGGCTATTACTAGGGATACGATTATTTGAAGGTAGACTAGTGGTACAGGCTATTACTAGGGAGACGATTATTTGAAGGTGGACTAGTGGTACAGGCTATTACTAGGGAGACGATTATTTGAAGGTGGACTAGTGGTACAGGCTATTACTAGGGAAACTATTCTTGAAGGTGGACTAGTGGTACAGGCTATTACTAGGGATACGATTATTTGAAGGTGGACTAGTGGTACAGGCTATTACTAGGGAGACGATTATTTGAAGGTGGACTAGTGGTACAGGCTATTACTAGGGATACGATTATTTGAAGGTGGACTAGTGGTACAGGCTATTAATAGGGAGACGATTATTTGAAGATGGACTAGGTTCTTAATGCGCTCTGGTCTACTGGTCATTACATCTGACATCTAATTTTTGGTTTTAGGGGCAGTACTGAAAATTAGTACTTTGCCTGATTATGGCATTTGGCACTTAATTATTAGTTTTCGGTCTAGTACTAAAGATAAGTACTAAATCTGCCTGCTAATCATGACATTTGACATCTAATTATTGGTGCTATGTCCATTACTAATATTGAGTACTGGACCTGCCAGTTGATCCATGGTTCCCACTGGAAATCCGTTTTACAATAAAATAGACAAAAACTTTTCGACAGTGATGGTAAAAATTTCACACGCCAAATCACTTTTTATGGCCAGCCACCCCCCCCCCCCCGGGCTGATTCTATATACACTGGACTTAATTTATGTTACGTAAGACAAGATTACGGATACCAATGTCTTGACAGACATGATATTCAAGCACTGACACTATTGTGTTGTAGATATAAAATAGTTGGTAAGATAGTCTGGTTCGAATTCCAGATCGTCGCCTGCCAAAGATTCTTCTCTATGGTGAGCTGGAGAAGAATACATTCTCAAGGTGGCCAAAAGAAGCGCTACAAGGATTTGTTAAAGACATCACTGAAAGAATTTGAAATAGATCAAGATACATGGGAAGAACTTGTACACAATAGCGCTACAGTAAAAAAAAAAATAAAAGCAACAACAAAACGAGTAGCATCTTGTGAAAAGAGGAGAAAGGCAGCATCTCAACAAGCGGAGAATAGCTACAAAGTCACGGTTAGACCAAAATTAATCTACAGTGGTCATCCCATGACCGAACTGTCCAAGGACATTTGCGGACAGATTACGGCTTACTAGCCATCAACGAACTCAGTCAAGGACATAACTAAACTTAAATTTTAGAAGTGAATGTAACACATAATAATTATCAACACAATGCGATGGACGAACAACATATACGTTGATCCCAGCTCTCACAAAACATTATTTGCAACTCCAAAATTGCTAAAAACATAAAGGATCTTAACATGTTGTCACATAATAAAAACTAGACCCACCATTCTAAAAAGGTTTCCCACCACCTATTCTACACTTTTGAAGAGCTGAAAATATCAGTTATAAGAATAGGGATTAATGCAAAAAAATACACTCCGGCAACGTTCGGAATCTTAATCCAACTCTGAAAATACCGGTACCCATATTTCAAGAAATATTTTCTTCAAGCTACCGGTGATGGGGGATGAAGACGAGATGACGAGAAGAGGTCATGGCTGGATAATATCAAGGGCTGGACAGGGTGTGTGACGTTTCCAATTTCATCACGATGGTAAACGATAGAAATGCACGGAGATGTTTCTGCACCGAATATCTCAATGTGACACTCCTACGTCCCTGACGGTTAGGCAAATATATTAGAAAATGTAATACAATGGATAGAGCTCAACAAACAGAAAGTAGTTTTACGTAGAGGAAACTGCAGACAATGTATGGATATTACCAAGCAGAAAATATTGAAGGATATTATTGGTAGCTTATCCTATTCAGGACGTAGCCATCAACCCAGCATTTTTTGGTTTCAGTAATTTTCTAGGCAATATAAATACGCACAATAGTTTGCCATTGCTTTCTGAACGGTGCTGATGCACAATTGCCAGTGGAGGGGATCGAACTCGGTACCTTGACCGCCACATACGCGCCCTGTACCACATTGCAACAGATCCTTCTTCTCGTTCGGAGTTTGACATGTCTACACAGCAAGCCCTGTTTTCTTAATAAATGATACTGTACATGAAAGATCCTCAGCGCTCCCATACACCTTTCTGTGGATATCCGTCTTTGTGGGCCAGTATTCCTCCATACAACTTTCTGTGGATATCCGTCTTTGTGGGCCAGTGTTCCTCCATGCAACTTTCTGTGGATATCCGTCTTTGTGGGCCAGTGTTCCTCCATACAACTTTCTGTGGATATCCGTCTTTGTGGGCCAGTGTTCCTCCATACATCTTTCTGTGGATATCCATCTTTGTGGGCCAATGTTTCTCCATTAATTGGTTTAGTGCAATGCAGTCTTAGATGGTATGTTCCGTGGCCTGGCTGTCTGGCCACATGGACACAGTTATGGAACCAGTCTTAGTATAATTTACGTGGAGATTTAATTTGGTGTGTCCTGTTCTGATGCGGAAGATAATAACCGCCTCTGCTCTGTCGAGATAGTAATCGTTGTCTTTTCGGTGGTGGACTTTACTGATATCTTTAATGAAGGTCTTTTTTCTGGGTAGGTGATTTCTTGGTCTTGTTGTTCGTGTGTTGCTCCATCTTTTACCAGACTACCTTTCTCTTCATTTCGTGATATGTCACAGTGGGATGATATTTACTGTAGAACTACCCTTCTTTTGCCAGCCTATCTGTTTCTTCATTTCCTCGTATGTCGCCGTGGGATCGTATCTACTGTAGTGACATGATCTGACTCCAAAATGATGTGTGTACAGAAAGTAAACATGACCTGAAGAAATGCTGATTATTATTATTATATTCGTGCATTTCGTTGATGGGCGTGGCAACACTAAGTATATAAATTGCGACCAACAAAATGAACAAAAATGATAAAAACGTAATGGATAAAGACTTTTTTACTTTCTGTACAGAGGTATTTACTAGCACTGCTTCGTAATACTACCCTTCTTTGGATGCTCACTTCTCGTACAACTTTCTTCAGGGCTGACAGTTTATTGCTGTTAAGGGCTTGTAGGAAAAACACAACATCAGTAAGAAACACCACCTTTTGACATTGACTTGTTGTGTTTTTAATTATTTCTGTAGCAATGTTTAGGGCCTGTACTTCTGAGAGTAGTTGGAGAAGAAGATCCCAGTCGGTGTCCATATTAATTCAATTTTTTTCCCTGGATATTATATGTACACTCCAGCATCTTAGGTAGATGAAATTTCAGACAATAGATAGATCTTACCAAGCAGAAATTAGTGAAAGATTAAATCTGATACAGCGGATGGATCTTACCGAGCAGAAATTAGGGAAAGATAGATGAAATGTGATAGTATATAAAGCTGCAAACAACAAAAATGAGAAACACAATGCAGACAAAAACACAATTTAGACAAAAACAATGCAGGCATTAATATAACGCAGATAAATAAACAATGGTATGATGGCGACTAAAGTAATATGTCTTGGTTAATTCTCAAACTCCTGCAGATTAGGGACCGTTCATAAAGTAAATCAACACTCTTTAACCTCCCCAACCTATTTGTCATCAACTTGTCATCAACTTGTCAAGATTCTAGAAACCCCCTTCCTTGCTTACTTATGTAAATACCCCCCCCCCCCCCAACACATGTTTGAGGAGAAAGGTGCGAAAGCACGACATACAAATTAGTTTTTAAAATGTTTTAAATTCATACAATTGAAGTGGTGTATAAAACCCTATTGTTGACATCAACTTTTGTCAAACCGCGTCCCCTTCTACCCTTGTCAACAACTGTCAAACGTTTCAGATCACCCTTCCTCACAATGGTTGAGATAATTAATGTGCAGACTCTTAGCAGGATGCAGTTTGAGAACGGAATGCGTTGTGTCACGGTTTACAGATTAGCTGCGATATATGCGACTGTCTGCCGGACACATCCGATTTTATAATAGCTTCTGGGTCACTCAGTTAGGGTTATACGAGATTCGCTATCCCCTCTGACACATCAGCCGATCTGCAATAAACACACAAAAAATAAAATAAAATTGTGCAACTAATTTTTCAAAGAGGTAATTGCATAAAAAATTGATTAAAAGCAAGATTGTGTGTTGGTTGAACCGTGCCCACTCAACATTGACAGCGCATTAAAAAAAAGCCACGTTCAAACTGATCGAAGAAATGCCGGGAGTAAACATCAATAGAGGAATAATAAATAAGCACAGAAATGCATATATCACATCGTTGTTAACGTAAAATGAGCAGAAGCTATTGAAATATGCTTGCAGCTAAAGTTAAGCAATATTTACTAGGCATTTTTCTATGTTTTTTGCTACGTGGTATAGTGGTTAGTTGGCCCGACTGACTAGCAAAACTCGATTGAACTTGCTCATGGTTTGAAAGTCGATCGTTCACATTTCACTGGCGATACAACTTGGTGTTTTAGTGGTGTCTATAAATAGGAAATGTCAGCCTCGCATAGTAGACCTTCTCAGGATTTCTGTCAGCCGTTTTCATAGTCTATTTGAAGACTTCCATCAGTCCTTTTTAGAACATCATGCCAACTAGACAATACCACAACTACCGCAAGTATATTTTAGGACTTTTGCCTACTAGACAACACCAAAATTACCACCATTCCTTTTAGGACTTCATGCCAACTAGACACCAAAACTACTACCAGTCCTTGTAGGACCTCTTGCCAACTGGACAACACAAAACCTACCTCCAGTCCTATTTAACAATATCAACCATTTTCATGGTTTTCACTCGTAACAAGACAACATCTATACTTTTTCGACATATTTCTTGAAAAATTTTCCTGAACTTAGGTACACTCACTTTATATGCACAGGTACTTTTTAGAACATGATTTTGTCAACAAGACTTCCCGCCACGGTTTCAAATCCACGATCTCATGAAAACAATGCAAATAGTTAACCTCTACACCACGAAGACTGGATTGAAACCAAGCCAAAAATAATACTTCTTGTATAGGAATTACAAATGTTTATCAATTATTGAGACAAAGAACAAAAAAAAACAATCACCCAAATAAACTGTAAGAAATTGTATTAGTTCTGGAATTTCTCATATAATCATCATCTTTGTAGACAAGTTCATGACTCCACAATCCTCTTTGTCTTTCAACAATCTAATGAGATCAGTGTTGCCACTAATGTATTTTGTGGAATCAATTGTTTGCAAATTGTTTCAAGCATTTTTGACTTTCTTTCTTTTCATCTTTCATCTGGTGTTTCACTACATTAGAGTTGTACCACCATTCATCTTTTTCTATTATTATGCTGTGCTTTAAATATTATCATCATCACCACCATTACCATCATCACCACCATTATCATCATCACCACCATTATTATCACCATCATCATCATTATCATCATTACCATCATCATCATCATTATCACCATCACTAGCACAATGCCATCTTCACCACTCTCCGCATCAAGTCCGTAAATAGAGAGCGGGGTTGGGTGTTCAATCCCCCCCCCCAACTCTAGCAAATTAGAGCATGTCTAATACTACTAGAAATTTCACCTAAAATGTTGGTAAACACCCCCCCCTTTTAACGATTCATCCCCCTCCCCAACGATTTATTTAGACATTTAACAAAGCGTCATCATAAATCTCAACAAGAAACGAGATTTACACACATAAAAAAGTGATTTATACACATAAAAAGGACGAAAGACCTTGTTTAGGCAAACCCTTCCCCCCATCCTCAAATCTACGATCCTGATGTTCATCTACATCATCACAATCATGCGCCGCAACCAGCAAACATGTAATTGAGTTGCGTCCATGAATTCGGTTAACGAACAACTTGTGGACCGAGAATTGAGACCACCAGCATTGTTTGATGGTTGTAAACCTCTGATATAACTTCTGTAAACCTTTGATATAACCTCTGTAAACCTCTGAGATAACCTCTGTAAACCTCTGATATAACCTCTGTAAACCTCTGATACAACCTCTGTAAACCTCTGATATAACCTCTGTAAACCTCTGATATAACCTCTGTAAACTTCTGATATAACCTCTGTAAACCTCTGATATAACCTCTGTAAACCTCTGATATAACCTCTGTAAACCTCTGATATAACCAGATTAGACTAAACGTCCTCGTATGAAAGGGGCATACCTTGTTACAAGACGTACATTTTGCTTATTGATAGAATACAGAAAGCATATGCTTTATCTAAACAATTATGGATACTCTAATCGAAGTCCAACCCCCGTTACGTCAATTAGTGCATACCTGTGTGATTATTTCCCTTGCCTATGTTTACCAGTTGATGTTTATTATTTATTAATTTAAATATATTTATAATTATGGTTAGGGTTAGGATCCCTAAATATGAATCTCTCAATCAATTATTCATTATTTATTGATATAATATTGAGATCAATTAACCAAAAATAATTAGGTATGCACTAATGGGAAATAAGAACGAAAACAGGGGTTTTGGCGGTGATTGACATAAGTACCCAATTATGACTCACCCACCCCCCAACGAACAGGAGGTTCCTACTCAAAGCACTGCAAACCGCTGATAGTGGGGAATTCTAGGTATGAAATGAAGCTGTGGAGAAGTCCCCACACTGCAGAAAAATTATACAAGAGCTATATTATTAGTAATTTCTGTAGATTGAAACACGTAAACAAACTAGAATATTTCTGATGCCTCCATTTTGTATTCTCTCCCTTGCATAAGAACGGCTACTCTGTAACTCTAACGGCTTTTCTCCAGAATGTAATTTCAACACGTGACCAATTTGTTATGGATATATTTTGACAAATACCAGGCGAGTACCTCGATAATTATACAATTCCGTGGATACATCTGGGTTGATAATTCAAAAGTGACGTTATTTGACTTTTTCCCATGATTTTATTGGTCACATTGTGTTTACTTTGTGCCGACAACCAATAAAAATCACAAGCAATGTCAAATAGCAATACTTTTAAAGGATTAACTAGATGATTTAGAAGGTTATTTCCTCAATTCAGAAGTTACTGGTGACTGGATGACCAAAAACCGCGACCGAAGCTATTTTTGTGGTGGTTATAAAGATATAAAAATGTTAGACTAACATCCGCGGTTGAAGGCGTCGTACCTCACCAAAGATTTACATTTTACTTAATCAACTCGATGAGTGCACAGGACTGTATAATCGATAGGTGACTCTGACCAGATCGGTTATTGGTAATATTTTGTTCTTAGAAAGTGATTCGTATTTATTGTTGAGCTTCTTTCATATTGATCTGGCGTCGTCTGTCTGCTGATTGGGATGGGCCGGGGAGGGGGGGGGGAGAAGAAAGCAAACAATATCAACACCACTATTTGAAATATATTGCTTAATAGGTGGCTGAGTCGATGAAGTACAGAGCGTGTATCGAATAGGTATGAGATCAAACCCCACCAAGTTTACTTAATTCTTACAGCTGACGGGAATTGAGCAAGTTTACTTAAAACCAATGGCAGCATACTGGGTTGGTTGGTTGGCTGATTGGTTGCTGATCCAGCTGGCTCATGCCCTTTGACCCAGTGCCATTGTGTGTTATATGCATGTGTTTGTGAGCTGTTGTTTTGTTCCATATAATGTGTTCCATTTATCTGGCCCTGGAGGGAGAAGCATTTTCCTGATGTCATTCAGCGCTGAGCAGTCAAAAAGGTGGTCGTCAACAGTTTCATAGGGATGTGTGCACAGCCGACACCATGGAGTGTATTGTGGTTGTATTCTGTTCAGGTGATTGTTAAGCTGTACATGTTGTGTGCACAGTCTGTAGATGAAACTCTGGTATCTCCTTCCCAGGAGGTTGATGTTGTCTTTAGGATTTGCGCTGGTCATATATTGCCTATAAACAGTACTGGCAAAAATACTGGGTTGATCGATGTATCCTGAATAAAATGTTATACCTCGGGTTGATCGATGTATCCTGAATAAAATGTTATACCTCGGGTTGATCGATATATCCTGAATAAAATAGCAATGTTCTCCGGAGATGGCTTTTTTGTGTGCTTCATAATGTTTGTTTTCATTGACTCTTTTTTTTCTGTACTATATCGTTTGCATGGTTTCCATCTGGCTTTGTATCCATCGTGTCTGTGTAGTAATATTTTTTGAGGAACACTGTCTGTTGGCTGTTTGGAGGTATGTAAAACCATTTAATCTGTTGTCTTCTAATGCAATCCAGGATTGGCATTGTGTTTGTTAGTCTTCTGATGTTTTCATTTATGATTCTGTCTCTTATTGTTACTCCGAGAATTATACTTATACAAGTCATTTCTGCTGTAACAAGTTTTCTTTTGGATTCTGTTGCTAATGTCCAAGTTGACATTTGTAGCACAGTAATTATCTTTTTATATAGTGCAATTTTGGTGTTCATGTTCACATATTTGTTTTTGAAAATAGGGGACATTTGCCCTGAGATCCGGTATGATATGTTGCATCTGTGTTGGATTTCTTTGGTGTTTTCCCATATGATTCTTCCAAGATAAGTGAATGATTTCACCTGTAAAAATTTTTGGTCATCGATAAAAATAGTGTTGTTTATTTCTGTTTTATGATTGACATTATCTCGGTTTTTGTCTGTGTTTATCTTCATGTTAAAGTCCTTACATGTTTGTGTGTATGACATGTGTAATCCTTACATGTGTACACATACTGTTGAGAAAGCTGGAAAGTGAAGAGAGGACAAGTGAAGAACTGGAAAGTGAAGAGAGGACAAGTGAAGAACTGGAAAGTGAAAAGAGGACAAGTGAAGAACTGGAAAGTGAAGAGCTGGAAAGTGAAGAGCTGGAAAGTGAAGAGCTGGAAAGTGAAGAGCTGGAAAGTGAAGAGCTGGAAAGTGAAGAACTGGAAAGTAAAGAGCTGGAAAGTGAAGAACTGGAAAGTGAAGAACTGGAAAGTGAAGAACTGGAAAGTGAAGAGCTGGAAAGTTAAGAGAGGACAAAAGAAGAGCTGGAAAGTGAAGAAAGACGCACTTGAGTGAAAATTAAGTTAATATGAAAAAAAAAATATCTTAGAAAACTTAACTTTTGGTTGGGAAGAATTCAAGTCAAAAAGTAAGAGAAGACACCAAACTGCATTATAAACGAAAACATACTGCTCATACAATCATTAAAATAGATAATAAATGACAAAAGACCACAAAAAAAGACCAAAACAGACTCTTCGCAGAACAATTAACGGAGAGTTTGACTATGGATCTCAACAATATGCAAGAATTACACACAGAAGCGTCACTTCGCTCGAACTGGAGTCCGTTGGTTTTTGGCCCATTCCCTGTATTCTTCACTAAAGGAGCACATTTATATAGTTATATATATATATATATATATATATATATATATATATATATATATATGGAGAAGTTCAAGATAGAAAGATAATAGATATATAGATAATAGATATATAGATAATAGATTTATAGATAATAGATATAAAGATAATAGATATATAGATAATAGATATAAAGATAATAGATATATAGATAATAGATATATAGATAATAGATATATAGATAATAGATATATAGATAATAGATATATAGATAATAGATATATAGATATATAGATATATAGATATATAGATATATAGATATATAGATAATAGATATATAGATAATAGATATATAGATAATAGATATATAGATAATAGATATATAGATATATAGATAATAGATATATAGATAATAGATATATAGATAATAGATATATAGATAATAGATATATAGATAATAGATATATAGATAATAGATATATAGATATATAGATAATAGATATATAGATAATAGATAATAGATATATAGATAATAGATAATAGATATATAGATAATAGATATATAGATAATAGATATATAGATAATAGATATATAGATAATAGATATATAGATAATAGATATATAGATAATAGATATATAGATAATAGATATATAGATAATAGATTTTTAGATAATAGATATATAGATATAAGTTGTCCTCAAATTTTAGATTAACGGAAATTGAACCAGATTTTACCATTTCAATTCTCATTAGTCTTAGGAATTTTTAATTTATCCTCTCGCTTCCTACTTGAATGTACTCATATAAGTCCAAAATTTAGAATGCATAGGGGCACCCATTAGATTTAATTCTATACTCGTCATGAAGCTCGAACAAAGAAGACAAAAACTACAATAAGCTTCAATTAATTTGTTGACTATAACCAGGTCTGCCATCACAGGAAGTTTTTATTCTAAGTACCCTCAAAGAAATTTTGCAATGTTTCCTAAAATATCATCCTTCTTAAAAATGAATGATTCATAAATTTGACGTCTTCACATTTTTTCAAAAATAAATTGTTATTGCTTTTGTTTTCATTTTTCGCGTGAGCGGTTTCCTACGTGGCGGAGCTAAATATATCAGCCATTTTAAAGTGCTTACGACTTCGGAGATGTGGTTTTCACTAGACGGGAAAATAGAGGCAGATTTTTCAGGAAATTAAGTGCAGATAATTTTTGTTTTGGCTTTTCAAGACTAACGAAAATATATTTACCTGAAAGGTACAGATTTACGTTTTAGTCAGAGAAAGTAACTGTCTGTCAGTTTGTGAGGTACACTTTTTGTGTGTGCACATGTTTGTATTAATCAACGGGATTAATAATGGTATATCAACTTTCGTTTATTTATCTTTTTTTTCTGATTATCTTTCGTGAACTTTTTGCTTCTTCTCTTGCATTATTTTACAGAATCTTCTTGCTTTTCAGCTTCATTTCTTCTCTATTCGTCCTTGTTTACAATTTTCACTTTCTCAAAATCTACCTTGCATATATTCTCCCCAGGAACATATTCTTCCTTGCATACATTCTTCCTTACACATATTCTCCGTTGCATGTAATCTTCATTGCATATATTGTCCCTTGCATATATTCGCCCTTGTATATGTTCTCCATGTGAGAGCTGGAAAAGCTCTTTATCTTCAGAAAAGAAATTACTGAGTTTCGAGAACAAATGTCTTCGTAGGATAACTAACACCCATTGGAGTGAATTCAAATCGAATGATAAAATCGGAGAAGAGACACATCAAAATTTCATCACAGATGTTATCGAAAAAAAATGTCTTACCCAGTATCTTCTTTGTCATCATCTCCTTCCTCTTAAACTTTTTCTTCATTATTGCATTTCATATCATCTCCATCCTCCTAGTCTCCTTTCTCATCATCTCCTTTCTCCTAATCTCATGTCTCATTAGCTCCTTTCTCATAATCACCGTTCTCATCATCTTGTTCCCCCTAATCTCCTTACTCATCATCTCTTTCCCCCTAATCTCCTTTCTCATCATGTCCTTCCTAATAATCGTATTTATCACCATCTCCTTTGTCATCTCTTTCCTCCTAATCTCCTTTCTCATCATCTTATTCCCCCTAATCTCCTTTCTCATCATGTCCTTCCCCTAATCTCCTTTCTCATCATCTCCTTCCTCCTAATCTCCGTTCTCATCATGTTCTTCCTAATAAACGCATTTATCACCATCTCCTTATTCATCATCTCCTTCCCCCTAATCTCCTTTCTCATCATGTCCTTCCTAATAATCTCATTTATCACCATCTCCTTTCTCATCATCTCCTTCCTCCTAATCTCATGTCTCATTAGCTCCTTTCTCCTAATCACCGTTCTCATCATCCTGTTCCTCCTAATCTTCTTTCTCATCATCTCCTTCCCCCTAATCTCCTTTCTCATCATGTCCTTACTAATAATCTCATTTATCACCATCTCCTTTCTCATCATCTCCCTCCCCCTAATCTCCTTTCTCATCATCTCCTTCCCCCTAATCTCCTTTCTCATCATGTCCTTCCTAATAATCTCATTTATCACCATCTCCTTTCTCATCATCTCTTTCCCCCTGACCTTTCTCATCATCATCTCCTTCCCCCTAATCTCCTTTCTCATCATGTCCTTCCTAATAATCTCATTTATCACCATCTCCTTTCTCATCATCTCTTTCCCCCTAATCTCCTTTCTCATCATCTCCTTCCCCTAATCTCCTTTCTCATCATCTCCTTCCTCCTAATCTCATGTCTCATTAGCTCCTTTCTCCTAATCACCGTTCTCATCATCTTGTTCCTCCTAATCTTCTTTCTCATCATCTCCTTCCCCCTAATCTCCTTTCTCATCATGTCCTTCCTAATAATCTCATTTATCACCATCTCCTTTCTCATCATCTCCTTTCCCCTAATCTTCTTTCTCATCATCTCCTTCCCCCTAATCTCCTTTCTCATCATGTCCTTCCCCCTAATCTCCTTTCTCATCATGTTCTTCCTAATAAACGTATTTATCACCATCTCCTTACTCATCATCTCCTTCCCCCTAATCACCTTTCTCATCATGTCCTTCCTAATAATCGCATTTATCTCCATCTCCTTATTCATCATCTCCTTTCCCCTAATCTCCTTTCTCATCATGTCCTTCCTAATAATCTGATTTATCACCATCTCCTTTCTCATCATCTCCTTCCCCCTAATCTCCTTTCTCATCATCTCCTTCCCCCTAATCTCCTTTCTCATCATGTCCTTCCTAATAATATCATTTATCACCATCTCCTTTCTCATCATCTCCTTCCCCAAATCTCCCTCATCATCTCCTTCCCCCTAATCTCCTTTCTCATCATGTCCTTCCTAATAATCTCATTTATCACCATCTCCTTTCTCATCATCTCTTTCCCCCTAATCTCCTTACTCATCATCTCCTTCCCCCTAATCTCCTTTCTCATCATGCCCTTCCTAATAATCTCATTTATCACCATCTCCTTTCTCATCATCTCTTTCCCCCTAATCTCCTTTCTCATCATCTCCTTCCCCCTAATATAATCTCATGTCTCATGGTCCACTTCCTCCTCATCTCCTTCATCTCTACTTTATCATGATCTTCTTCCCGTTAGAAAGAAAGTTATCAAAATATTAGTATTTTGATAATCATATACTTGCTCTTAATATTTTAATTATTATCAACTTTCTCTAAATCTTCTTCCTCATCGGTTTTTTCCTCACCATCTCCTTCATCATGTTCCCTCTTTTCCTATTCGACTTCCTTATCTACTTTTCCTTTATCTTCTTCCTCCTTGTTCTCCTGATCTACTCCTCCTTTAATTTATCTTCCTCAATTTCATTTCTATTTTAGTAAACATACAAATAAAAATAATTAAAATTGAATGTTGCAAATAAAAAGTTGACGTTTCGACTAACTACTAATATAAGGACGAAGAAATATAAAAAAAACTTGAATTATATTTGTGTCTGCTCGAGTATTACCAGGACCCAAATGGGAATTAAAGAATAGCAGCATTGCTTACCTTCCATACATGTCGAAAAAGGTAACTAAAGAGATTTTGAGATGAAGTTGGTTGCCGCGTTCACTGTAGGGCTAAGTAACGTAGGGTTAAGTCATGCTGAAGTCGGATGTGCCAGTCCGAAAGGCGTAGATATCCCAGCTAAGTTGTAAATCATGAAAATATCATTCCGTTCTCCGCACTACATCCTGCTAAGATGCCGGAGTTTGAGAATGATCGAAGAATAATAGAACACATAATAGCTATCACAAGTTATATATTGAGATAGATGATTGGTTGGTTGCTGATCGAGCGGTCTATGAGCACATGTTCTTTGCACCAATGAAATTGTGTGATACATACATACATACATGTGTTTGTGAGCTGTTGTTTTGTTTCGTATAGAGTGTTCAATTTATCTTCGTTGGGAGAGATAAGTAGGCAATAAAATGTGCGCATTTAAGTTAACATATACAAGTTAAAGTAAACACTCCCTAAACACTCCCTGAATTGAAATCCTGTTATATAATACACACAAAATACGGAGAACTGAAAATGATGAAATGATATGGAATTGAAAGGGAGATAAGACAGTAACAGTGATTCTAAAACAGGAGGTAACAAGAGGGCAGATCATATGAAACGGAGTTGGAGAATAGTTAGATATATGAATGAATTGTATTCATTAAATCTGATTTGAGAGTTTTCATTTGAAAAAAAACAAAACCTCATATTCAAAGGGTTTTGTGCGTGGATGCATCCTCCATTTTGTATGCGGGAATATATTCACAGCAAAGCCTGAAACGAAACCGAGTTATCTACTTTTGTCCACTTTTGACCAAACGATTGTGGATAAAGTCAGATGTAATGAAGCATATGGACTTTCTATGTACCACCCCGTGCTCTGTACGCATCGCTTCACGTTGTTAGTAATTACCGTCATGCACTGTAAGCCACGAATGGTTTTTGTCCGGACGTTTTCGTGTATCAAACCTTCTCCCGCATCAGTGATATGCAATAACTCGTCAATTGATTTGTCCAGTTGACTGCATTTATCTGGTTCAACACGCCTATCAACGTAATTGCCTGGAGGGAGGCAGCTGTACCTTGCTGACTGCTGCCAGAAACCACAGATGAGATTTCGGTGAGAGGTTTGGACCAAATTTGAGCGTACTGCCCTAAAGGTATTGACATATTTCTCATCAAAACATCTTCTAATATAAGATATGAACACACGGACTCACAACACACATACACAGATATTCATACACACTCGCACTACTCTCAGTAAGAGACATATGTACATAAACAGGGGCGAATTTACTTTAATTGTTGAGTTTTCGATTCAGTAATAGGCCTCAATCTACAGTTAACGTATGGTAGTGAAAGCTGGAAATAACTCAAGCAACAGACAACAAACTAAACAGCTTCGAAAACAAATGTCTTCGCAAACTGATTAACATAAAATGGAGCGACTTCGTCACAAATAGCGATCTAAGAGACAAAACACACCAAGAGTATGTTTCAAACATCATAAGAAAACGAAGATGGAAATACCTTGGTCACGTTTTACGATTAGATGTAAGCAGAATAAACTAACAAGCCCTTATGTGGTCACATGAGGGTAAAAGAAAAAGAGGAAGTAATTTAAAAAAACATTTTTAAAGAAGGGGAACTAATAGGCTGTAAGACCATCCAGGAACTAAAGCTGCAGGCAGTGGACCGCATCATATGGAGAACCAAAACCTCTGCCCTATGTGTCGCTTGCGGCACGAAAGGTACAAACTAATAGGCCTCAATCTAAAACCCTTCGCGTTACTGTAAGAGATTACTCATAAATATTCGTTGACTTGCTACACAAAATATATAATATAGAAGCATTGAGGATTATTGAATAAAGAAAAATCATAATATAGGAAAGGGTATTGAACAGGGGTAAGCTCAGATGGCACACGATCGCCTTGCAGCTTGAGTCAACAGGTTTGCCGTATTTGACAACATCGGATCTTCCCAAAAAGATGCGAGTATAGTCAGGAGCTTACATTCTCTCACATTTTCTGTGGTCATTCACGCTTTGTTTGGTCATCTCTGACCTTTTCTGTGGTCATTCATGCTTGATAATATTTTGCATTTTCTGTGGTCATTCATGCTTGGTCATATCTTACCTTTTCTGTGGTCAATCATGATTGGTCATCTTTTACATTTTCTGTGGTCAATCATGATTGGTCATTTTTTACATTTTCTGTGGTCAATCATGATTGGTCATTTTTTACATTTTCTGTGGTCAATCATGATTGGTCATCTTTTAAATTTTTTGTGGTCAATCATGATTGGTCATTTTTTACATTTTCTGTGATCAATCATGATTGGTCATCTTTTACATTTTCTGTGGTCAATCATGATTGGTCATCTCTTACATTCATGCATTGCTTGGTCATCTTTTGCATTTTCTGTTCTTGTTCATCTCTTACATTTCTAACGATGATCTCTGGGCATTTCAGTGATGGAGAAAATATGATCTGCTGCCCAAATCCTGTCCGCTAGGCTTTTAGATGACTGGCACAAGTACCGGCCCTCGAGCTGAGTTGATATTTCTTGAAACTTGGAAGATCTAAATAAAATGACTTGTTGGGACCCGTTATCACACTGAACATACATAATCTGGCACGCTAATCCAAATAAATGGTGCCTAACTTTGGCGTAATGACAGAAATTACAACTGGCATTGCACTAGCATCAAGTGCATTTAACAGACTGACTAATATCTGGAAGTCAAAGTCAATCAGCACACGCACGAAAATGCGCTTATTTAATTCCTGCGTTATTCCGGTGCTATCATATGGATGTGAGAGCTGGAAAAGCTCTTTATCTTCAGAAAAGAAATTACTGAGTTTCGAGAACAAATGTCTTCGTAGGATAACTAACACCCATTGGAGTGAATTCATATCGAATGATTAAATCAGAGACGAGACACATCAAAATTTCATCACAGATGTTATCAGAAAACGCCGTTGGTCCTACATCGGACATGTCCTACGCACAGACATCAACAGAATACACCACCAATCTCTTGAATTGATACCTACAGGCAAAAGAGCAAGGGGTAGACCAAAAGAAACACTCAGAAGAACAATACTTAGAGAAAGTAAAACAACCAATATTCATACTATTCAAGAACTGCACAGAATAGATTTGAACAGACAGAATTGGAGATATCTGACCTCTGCCCTATGCGCTAACTTCAGCGCAAAAGGAAAATGAATGAACTTTGGCGTAGATATTAGACAAATATGAAGAGAAAACAGGCAACGCGGTGAACACACAGAAAAAAAAAAGAATCTCTAAAGAACACATTACAATTAATTACTGATTCTTGTGTCACTATCATCACATCAAAGATTGTCTGTTTAATTCTTTGTCTACAATACTCAAGAAATAAATCGACTAATCTTTTTTTCTAGTGTGACTTGTCCATTACAGAACGTTATCTTCACAGTCACTCTGTAAACCTCTCGGATTTATACACGATTTCCTGCTTCATCAAGTTTCATATTTATAATGTACTCGATATTCTGTTCATCGACATCTTGAGCGACCTATAATTATCTTTCCTGGAATCTTGTCTTCCTTGATTAATCCTTCTAAATCATTCTGTATTTTTATGTCAGAAATATGTTAGCTTGCTTTTTTTGCTGGTTATATGGAGCCAAACGTCTTCTTTGTTCAGGTCATTGCAGACGTCTGTCTTGGATAGTGTTTCTGTTCATGTCATTCTTAGAACCTTTCTTACGCATTTTATTTGAAATGTCGACATTTTATTTTTCGAATCGTGAATGTCATTGTCTAAGTCTTACAACCAAATGTCGCCACTGGAAAATATAGCTTCTGAATAGTTGTCACTTTGTTTTCCAATATGCGTTAGAATGTACATCTGTGATGTTTAGAATGTTCATCTGTGATGTTTAGAATGTACATCTGTGATGTTTAGAATGTACATCTGTGATGTTTAGAATGTTCACCTCTGATGTGTAGGAACAATACTAATCGCTGTCTAATCTTCCAGTATACATTAGAATGTTAATCTGTGATGTTTAGAATGTATATCTGTGATGTTTAGAATGTTCATCTGTGATGTTTAGAATGTACATCTGTGATGTTTAGAATGTTCATATGTGATGTTTAGAATGTTCATCTGTGATGTTTAGAATGTTCATCTGTGATGTTTAGAATGTTCACCTGTGATGTTTAGAATGTACATCTGTGATGTTTAGAATGTACATCTGTGATGTTTAGAATGTTCACCTCTGATGTGTAGGAACAATACTAATCGCTGTCTAATCTTCCAGTATACATTAAAATGTTAATCTGTGATGTTTAGAATGTACATCTGTGATGTTTAGAATGTACATCTGTGATGTTTAGAATGTACATCTGTGATGTTTAGAATGTACATCTGTGATGTTTAGAATGTTCACCTCTGATGTGTAGGAACAATACTAATCGCTGTCTAATCTTCCAGTATACATTAGAATGTTAATCTGTGATGTTTAGAATGTTCATCTGTGATGTTTAGAATGTACATCTGTGATGTTTAGAATGTACATCTGTGATGTTTAGAATGTACACATGTGCTGTTTAGAATGTACACATGTGATGTTTAGAATGTACATCTGTGATGTTTAGAATGTACACATGTGATGTTTAGAATGTACATCTGTGATGTTTACGGCAAGTACGAATCTCTGTTAAACAATTTCTCATGTAGAGTTAAGTGTTAACCGAACTATTCAATATAGTTGAAATTGTTTTCCTATTGTTCACTGTCAATATTTGTTGTTCGTGAGAATCTGTTTATGTCGATCTGCATTATTTTGCTCATCTTTACTGAGTTATTGAGTCCACATTTTATCTCCTTCTTTCTTCTGTGTTCGTTCTCAAACTCCTGCAGATTAGCAGGATGTAGTCTGGAGAACGGAATGTGTTGTGTCATGGTTTACAGCATTACTGCGATATCTGCGCCTTACGGCATGATACATCCGACTTCAGCATTGCTTTGGGTCACTGACCCTATATGGGATGGGACAGCCAACTCCATCCCATAGCCTCCTTAGTCGCCTTTTACGACATGCGTGTAAGGTAAATAGTGGTGCTATTCTTTGCTCCCCTTTCGGGCCCCGGCAACACATGGGCGGAACAATCATTTTATCATAATTTCAAGAAGGACATGCCCTCCAAAAAATCTCCTCTCTCCTCTTGAGTACTTCTGCAAATACAATGACTATCTATATATTCGCTAAAACCATTTTTTTGCCTTTCAGCGTCAGGGGTAGAAGAGTTGTCTGGAGATGGCCCGCGTGTGTGCTGAGTATAGTATGGAGTTTGTACGCCTCTTTTATTTCGGTAGTCCATCTTTTTCGTGGTCGGCCTCTAGTTCTGCCTTCACTGTATCTGTATAGCATATACTCCTGTGGTATACTGTCTGATGGAGTCTGTTGATGTGTGCAGACAATTTTATTTGTTGCCTCTTAATATATTCCAAGATTGGAGTGGTACCGGTTCTGTGTCTAATGTCCTCATTTCTCACTCTGTCTCTTAGCAATATTTCTAGGATTCTGCGCAAGCATGCCATTTCAGCTGTCACAATTTAAGTTTATCATGTTCTGTCGTTGTCCATGTTTAGCGTTGCTATAATAATTGTTTTCAATAGTGTTATTTTGGTGTTTAAATCTACTATTTTGTTTCTGAAGATTGGTGTCATTTGCTGTCATACGACGACAGACAGTTTGCATTCTCAGTTGATTGAGAGAAACTCTCTTCAGTCGATAATGACGCTTCACTAGGGTGACGCAACCTCTTCAGTCGATAATGACGCTTACTAAGGTGACGCAAACAATACTCCCTTCTTGTCAGCAACTTTCAACATTTTATTTAGACCTCACCCCTTAATTTTTGACGTAATGTTTGAGCAGCTCCTATCCTGGTACTAGAAATTAGTTCTTAAGTTGTTACTCCCCTTTGTTTAGAAATATATTAATTCCCTTTGTTGTGAAAACAAACACACAAACGATAAAATAAACTCAATGTAGACCGTAACATTATAAATGTCTCTTCTAATTCGACAGTTACCCACGAGTGAGCAAATGATATATTTTTAATTCTTTTAAAAACAAATTCAGAATAAAGGTCACGCAGAACCGCGAACAGGAAGAAACGGGTTAACAGAAAAAGTAGGGGGTGGGAAAGGATACACGAGAATCACATTTCGATCCCGCTTTTTGAATAATTGGCATTGCCCGGGTGTACATTCAGTGATCTGGTTGTTCTTGTTGCCAAGCGATGGACTGCCAGGCTCTGCCAGGATTGAAATGGCATTGAAGTGAAAGACAATCGATACCGCCTGCTTTGTTACATCAACATTACGTGTACATCTAGTCATTGACAGACACACATCCACATTCACCCGACACACTCACACAACGACACTACACAGAACTCCCCTTTAGATCAACACATTTTCCTTTCATTCGTTTCCTGTTTATAGAATTCTAGGTATTTCAACAGAGAATTACTCAAGTCTTATCTACAATCCGTCGAATGCTAATATCAATTCAACGTGAACCAGAGACAATTCATTTGATTGTTATTTCAAGAAAAGATAATTATGTACAGTTTGTGAGAAATAAACTCAAAGGGAATATTGAAACTTAGAGCGGAGGTGTGAAACTTTTCTTTTGCTAATCAGGACCAGATAAAAGCGGGCTTGGTCATGACTGGCTTAAAAATAAGACACGCGAACTAGCCCATGATCGAGTCACTACTATTGGCTGATCAAATTTATTCCTTATTTTCATTGGTTGGGTATAAAAATGGATTAGAAGACGGACGGATAAATCCGCCAAGAATTGTGGCAGCCGTAGGTATTTTAATCTAAAGTTGGTCATGACTTCTCCTTTTACGGGCTTTTTCTAATACCAATCAAGAAATGAATGCCGCTGTTTTTATTACCTGTTCCATGTTCGATTTGTAAAACAAAGTTCATTACATGCACATTGTATCGACCGAAAGTGACAAGGATTTTTTAGGCAAAACATTAAAGAATCAAGTGCATTGTCAATCCGTCTTTCTTTTTCTGAATAAACGGCGTGCCGTCGGAAGTAAAATCTTTTGTCTACTCATATTTTAATTTTTTTTTAATTACAAAAAGGCGCCAACACTTACTGTCTCTCCAAGTCTGAGTTTGTTCTGAACACTTTATCAAATATCATGATAAAATATATGTTCGGATGTATATGGTGTGCAATCAACATTTTTAGGTGCTTTGCGACAATTTACAATAGCGACAAGGTTACCATAGTGGTTGTTAAAGACAAATTTAATACATTTGGCTTTTCAAAAATTGTTTGGCCTCAGAAAATTCGTTTGGCTCATTTTGGCTTTTTCTTGGATTAAAAAATAAAAAAATCGTTGCATAAAAGTAACTTTTGACCCACTATGTAAATAAAGACAGAGAATAGTGCGGTAGTCACTGCGCTAATTGTGTTTGTAAAAGATATACTGACTTTTAGTTATATAATATCCGTTTACTTATCGTGGTAAAACTTAGAAAAAAAGAAAATGATTATATAGAGGTAATACATTTAACGGGAGTCTGTCCAAGCAAGGTTAGCATCCACATCGATCTTTTTTGATGGAAGGTATTCGATCATATAATCTCGTGTCCGTTTTTTTGTTGATGGAAGGTATTCGATCAGATAATCACGTGTCCGATTTCTTTTTTGTGTGGTTGTGTTGCAGGCTTCTGTTTATATTTGAGCAAACAGTGTAACGTAATGTTCTAAGACAGCAACATTGTCAAGAGAGATGGTCTCCAACAAGACCGTACATAATACTTGGCTAAAGATTTGAAAGGGGGGGGGGAAGGAGGGAGGAGGTGGGTTATATAAAAAAAAGTCAAACTCTTACTGTGGTTCAGTCAGTTATTTATTGCTCTTTTGAAAGCATTCACCACGGACAGATTATCTAGGTTATACACTGTGTTTAGTTTTCCTCTCCAGGTCTTCCCATGCGACAGTAATATAACTGCGAACATTTACCGTCCCTCTTCTACAAGATGTCATAGGATTCTCTCTACAAACCTAACTTCGTACCTAACCACCTACCTACTTACCTACCTGCCTATCTACCTACCAATGTTGCAATTTGCCTACTTAACTAAACATATATACATACCTACCTATCTTGATAGCCACCTGCCTATTTAACTGCGCATCAACAAACCTACTTAACCATCTATACATCTGCCTATAGTCGACTTCAATCGGTCAATCAATAAACCTGTAACACTTCAGGGTCGCAGGGGTGCCACATTGGATGCTTTAACACCCAGAGTCCTCCAGAAATTTATATCCTCGTCGACGTCTAATTTAACGAATTATAAATGTGTCTGAATTCGCTGAATTAGGGAACATAAGACCAATGTGTACGTAAGAAATAAAGTAGAGATGTGTGCAGGTGTTCAGGAACCATTGTTTTCAATAGTGAAACGACGAAAACTAGCAAGGTTCGGACATGTATTCAGGCACGATTCCTTGTCAAAAACAATACTGCAGGGAACTGTCGAAGGTGGAAGAAGCAGAGGAGGACAAATAAAGACACGGACAGACAATATCAAGGAATGGACAGGGCAAGATATTTCCACACTCATCCGCATCGCTGAGGATAGAATTCGCTGGACGACTCTGTGTGCTGAAGCATCCAATGTGGTACCCCTATGACCCTGAAGGGTTATGGGTTTATTGATTGATTGAAATGTGTCTGTCTTCTTTCAATTTATACATCCATTCAACTAGCATTCTATTCACTGATTCATTCATTTATTAGTTCATTCGTTTATTCATTCATTCATTTATTCGTTCGTTCATTCATTCATTTAATTAATTAATTAATCCATCTAGTCATCCTTTAATTCATCCATCCATTTACCCATCTATCTATAAATCCATTCATCCATATATTTATTTATCAATTACTCTATTCATTCATCCATCTATTAATTAAGCAATCCATCGATTAATCCATCCATTCACTAATCCATCCGTGAATCCATCCATTCAACTTTCGATCCATTCATACATCTATTCATTCTTCAATCCATCCATACATCCATTAATTCATCCATTAATTTATCAATAAGTATGCTCCACATTTTTCTATGTGATACTAATATTACTGATAACTTTTATTACTATGTGATACTATGTGATACTAATTTTTCTATGTGATACTAATATTACTGATAACTCTTATTGTTTCTCTTCTCACAGATATTCTATCTTTTCCTCGCCTCCTCTTTCTCTGTATATTCCATGGCAATGCATGCCATGCAATAGTATTCTTCCTCCCTTAGAGTCTGTCTAATTTATTTACATTTCATAGACACAGTTTTTGAGTAAGCAGGTTCTTACTCTGCTTTCATAGACAGTTTCTAAGCAAGCAGGTTCTTACTCTGATCTCATAGACACAGTTTCTGAGTAAGCAGGTTTTTACTCAGATTTCATAGACATCTCTTAAATTTCAAATCTCTGATTGCATCTTGACAAACGCAAACGCGTGACAGAAGAAATGGCACGTTTGCCAGAATCCTAGGGGACACTAAGAGACAGAAGGAGAAATTAGGATATTAGACAAAGAACAGAAACCGCCCCAATCTTGGAGCATATTAAGAGACAGCAGATCAAATGGTTTTCACACACATCATCAGACAGCGTACCA
>CM067300.1:57423311-57436635 GCA_034231615.1 Meghimatium bilineatum | reverse complement strand
TGACTAATCGCATCTTGAACCATACGTTCTTAAGTTGGCCAAAGGAAACGCGACAGGAAATCATTGAAGACCCCACTGAAAGCGTATAAAATAGACCAGGATACATGGGAAGTGCTTTCCCAAAATAGAGTTACATTTCTGCGCGCAATACAGTTAAAAAAAAAAAGAAAAAGACACAGCATCTTGTGATAAAAGTAAAAGGCAGCAGGTCTTCTTCTTCTTCTTCTTCTCGTTCGGAGTTTCACATGTCTACACAGCAAGTCCTGTTTTCTTAATAAATGCTGCTGTATTTGAAAGCTTCTCAGTGCTCCCATGCATCTTTCTGTGAATATCCATCTCTGTGGGCCAGTGTTCTTCTCTTAACTAGTTTAGTGTATTGCAGTCTTGCAGGATATGTTCAGCTGTCTGTGCTGCCTGCCCACAAGCGCACAGTGGTAATGGTACCAATCTTAGTCTATTTAAGTGTGGCTGTTTAATCTGTTGTGTCCTGTTCTGAGGCGAATGATAATAACCTGCTCTGCTCTGTTGGCAATTGTCTTTTTGGTGGTCGACTTTCCTGTTGGCTGTGATCATGGTTTTCTTTTCTTAGTAGATGATTTCTTGGCAGCAGGTCTACAGATGAACGTACCTAGAAGTCACAAGTAGCCCATTAACCACCTAAAATGGTAATTCCATGCCCGAATTGTACAAGGACATTTATGTCCATATAGGAATTATTGGCCAGCTGCGAGCTCGTAATCTCATCTTTCTAACCGAATTTCAAAAGTGGATATAACAGATTCTTCATCTTCATGTGATGGAAGACCAACATAATTGTAAAACAAATGTAAGATATACTTGTGTGTGTGTATATGTATGTGTGTGTGTATGTGTGTGTGTGCGTGAGTAAAGGTGCGAAAAGATCAGATATATTGATAATCACCCTGGCGTTGTAGTAAAAGAAGTCTTGACTTCTTGAAGTCTTTAAGTCTTGACTTCCTTAGAGGATTGACTTCAATGTACTCATGTTTCCCCATATTTAATTTGTGTCTCACAAAAAAACAGAAAGTAGTTAACAAGAATACCAATTAGAGAACGTAAATTCTTACCTTCATACAATAACTACACATGTACCACAGGAATCCCCTCAGGGATCTGCGTATCTTAGTGGATATTAAGTTTTCTTTGTGCACAAGAGGTTGCCGGTTCAAATCCTAATTACGATGTTATGTTTACAAAGTGGATTTTGAGACAATCTCTAGGGATGATCATTTGAAGTTACTGAGTTACGTGATGGTTGGTTGCTGATCCAGCGGTCCATTGGCTCATGCCCTTTGATCTAATGACGTTAAATGGCATTATATTGCTGGGAAATCTGTGGATTATTGGCCCACCCCTGGACAGAGAATAACTATCACACCTCCAGGAAGATAGGTTTCAACCAATCCACTTCTCATAGCAACTTTAGCCAAGATAGGGTTCACGGTGCTCATTCCCCGCCACCAATTGACTACTGGTTATGCCGAACTTCTCTATTGCTCCAGGCATGAAACCAAATGTTCAAGTCAAAAGGATCTAACATTAGTTAACTTAACAATTTTCTTGCAGGGCTTAGCCCTACACTCTTGTGAGACAATATAAAAAGTAACCAAAAAAAATAACTTATTAAAAAAAATATTGTTAAATATGTTTCAAATTGAAACAATTTAGTTGTTGTAAAAAGGATAGTGTTGCCATCAAGTTCTGTCAATAAATTCAGATTTATAAATGACATACACACATATATATATATATATATATATATATATATATATATATATATATATATATATGTACTTTATACAGACATATACCCAACCCCATAAGTTGTTGACGTAATTTATGGAAAGTGCATATGAGAAAACTCGACTACAGTGATTTTGATCCTCTGCAACGTATGAACATGTTAGCGATATATGTCCGTTCGTGTTTCTGTGTTGGAGATATTAGTTATAAGGACGTATGTGTGTGTATATGCTGAGAACACATATACAGCCATGTATGTATGTGTATATGGTAGGAACAAATATACAGCCGTTATTTGGAAGATTATGAAAACAATTGGATTGATGGGGTGATTGCCACTCTAAGACTGCACAAATTAAACGTCTATCAATCCATTGTGCACTGTCTGGAATGTTATACATTAGAGACGTCTGCGAAACTGCATTCACATCAGCAATTCTGTCTGTAGCAACATTCACATCAGCAATTCTGTCTGTAACAACATTCACATCAGCAATTCTGTCTGTAGCAACATTCACATCAGCAGTTATGTATGTAACAACATTCACATTAGCAATTATGTCTGTAACAACATTCACATCAGCAATTCTGTCTGTAACAACATTCACATCAGCAATTCTGTATGTAACAACATTCACATTAGCCATTTTGCCTGTAACAACATTCACATCAGCAATTCTGTCTGTAACAACATTCACATCAGCAATTCTGTCTGTAGCAACATTCACATCAGCAATTCTGTATGTAACAACATTAACATCAGCAATTCTGTCTGTAGCAACATTCACATCAGCAATTCTGTCTGTAGCAACATTCACATCAGCAATTCTGTCTGTAACAACATTCACATCAGCAATTCTGTATGTAACAACATTCACATTAGCCATTTTGCCTGTAACAACATTCACATCAGCAATTCTGTCTGTAGCAACATTCACATCAGCAATTCTGTCTGTAACAACATTCACATCAGCAATTCTGTATGTAACAACATTCACATTAGCCATTTTGCCTGTAACAACATTCACATCACATATTATGTCTGTATAAACAACGTATCTCCGAATGATTATGTCCGCGAATGCATCATAATAATTTAGCCAGCCCAGCACTTACCAATACAACAGCCGCAGGAGCTTGGCTTCAAGAATTTTGGCACGGTATTTTTCAGGAGCCCTGTTTTATCTTGTCGGCTTAACCTCGACAGGCCTAAGAGTAGAATGAAATAAAACCTATAATTCGTTACATAATTCATGTTACGCAATTTGTGTTACATTTTTTTCGTGATGACTATTGGTTAGATCGAAAAGAAAAGATTTGCGCATGCGGTTGTGACTGTGGGTCTCACCAATGGCTCACTAGACAAACCACCCATGCAGCAGAAAACCTTAGTAGATGACATGCCTTTATTTTGAGGTTATCTTCTTATAGAAGCTTCATGACACGTCATCTATACAATCCTGTAGTCGTAACCTTAGATAACAGTTACCATGTTGTTCCGACATGCCGACGTTGTGCTTGAACTAGTTACGGTCACTGCGTGGGTGGGCGAAACAACAAAAGAAACCTGTCGGAAGGGCCAGAGTTGTGTCCTGATGTCGACGTCTGTTTCGGCGCATTAGACTCGCAACAGCATAGAGTCGGATGGCTGCTGGAACGGAGGGCAGAACACTTATGGAAATGCCCCCACATGATGTGAGGCCAGTTTCTAATCAAAAATCAAGAGAAAAAAAAAGATCTTTTGTTCAAACTTCTTCTTCTTCTTCTTTCGTTCACTTGAAACATGTCTATATCTGTAATTCTGTCTCCTTAATAAAACTCACTGTCTTTTGTAGTTCATACAGTGTCCCATAGAGCTTTGATTCCAGTGTTGTTTCCTCTGGCCAATATGTCTGCCTCAGCGTTTCATGCTCAGAACACTCTTGAAGTATATGTTTGGCACTCTGTGCTGCCTGTCCACATGTACACATGGCCGTGTTGCCAATCTTGAACTTTGTATACATGTGACTGCGGAGTCGGTTGTGTCCTGATCTGAGACGTAGAATTTTAACTTGTTCTGATCTGTTCATATTGTGATAGTCATCTTGTGTTGGTGTTTGTGGCTTTCTTATTGACTTTATCATCTGTTTTTTCTGATGGTAGGTGATTGGTATATCTGGTTGGTCTTCGGCAGCACCTTCCTTAGCCAGTTGGTCTGCTTTTTCATTTCCTGGTATTCCACAGTGAGAGGGTATCCACTGCATGGTTACCCTATACTGTAAGACAATTCGCTAAGTAGTTTTTTTAAGTCTGTTAGTTTTCCAGACTGGAGAGCTTGAAGCACTGACCTTGCATCTGTCAGGAATACCACAGGCTGTAGGTCAGAGTTGGAGTTCAGCAGTTTTTTAGCTGCCACACTAATTGCCTGGATTTCTGCATCATAATTATTGCAGAATTTTCCTGTCGGTGTTCTGATTGTATCTCTAGGCTTGTGTGGATATTCTATATATACACCTGCACCTCCATTCCTCACAGCATTCTGTGCTGACCCATCTGTGTACACTCTGACCCATATATCTTGTGGATATTCCTCATCCAGGAACTGAGGGTGACAGTCATTCGCTGCACACTGTTCTGTTCGTCCTCGCTTAGTATTCCTTTCACATGGGTCTGAATGTATATTGGCATTCCATGGCTTTCACTCCACGGGGTTTGCTCTGGTACAGACCTTAAGGGGCTGTCAACTTCAGGTAGGTCTGTAAGTTGTCTACAGAGTCGTTTAGCTTGATGGATAAAGCTGCTCCTTTTCAGTCGTCCCATTGCTAGATTTTGGAATCTTTCCTTCATTGGATGACTTGGCATACACTGAAACTTTTCTGCTTGAATTAGTACTTTTGTGTCTCTGCGTTCGCCAAGTGTTTGCATTCTTCCCATTTTCTGCATCTCTGCTATGGGTGTTGATTTCATTGCTCCCAACATTATTCTAAGTGCCTGGTTTTGCACTTTATCTAGATCTTGTAATGTGGTGTTTGATGCAGGACACCACGCAGCTGAACCGTATTCCAGGTGTGGTCTTATGCCTTGCTGGTAAACTTTACTGAGTATATTTCCACTGGCTCCCCATGTGGTTCCACTTAGTTTTCTCAGGATAGCTAGCTTCCTCCTGGCTTTTGTTGTTGCTTTGTTTATGTGCTGCTTCCATGTCAGCTTATCATCAAAAGTAACTCCGAGGTATGTGGGTTGTTTGTCTTCTTTCAAGAGCTCTCCATCTATCTTGATATGACCAGCTTTTTGTTTTGGTGAGAGGGTAAAGAGTGTAGTGCTGCACTTATCTGTGTTAATGCTGACGCACCATCTATTAGCCCATAAGGTTAGGGCATCGATAGCTCTTTGTATTTGTTTAGTGGCCACTGTTGCATGTTCTTCCGTGCACCAGATCACCAGGTCGTCAGCATACATTGCCACTTTGATCCCGTGTGGTAGTTCGCAACTAGGTCATTGATGTAAACCAGAATATTGTGGGTGACAGGACTCCTCCCTGGGGGACTCCATGACGCAGTAGAACTTTCTTGCTCTTGTGACCATCTAATTGTACCCTGGCTCTTCTATTATGCAGGTATGCTTTTACCCATTTGTACATTCTTGAGCTAACCCTGCAATTTCGCAATTTCTTTAGGAGCCCTTCTTTCCAGACCTTATCAAATGCTTTCCTGAGGTCTATCCATGCTGCTAGTACCAGTTTCTTTTCTTGGAAGGCATCCTCAATCTCTTGGGAGAGGTAGGTTGCCTGATCTTCAGTAGAGTAGCACTGTCTGAAACCTGCTTGCTGTGATACCAGAAGGTTTTCACTTTCAAGGTACCACTGCATCCTAAGATTGATAATGCGTTCCATTGTTTTACATAGACAGCTTGTGAGGCTGATGGGCCTGTAGTTGGAGACTGTGTTGCCATCTTTTCCTGATTTGAGGAGTGGTATCATTATTGCTTCTCTCCACGCCTGTGGTACATTACCTGTGGACCAGCTTGTGTTAAAGATCTGCAGTAGCTTTGCTCTTGCTGCACTTCCCAGGTTTCTAATCATTTCATTGGACACTCCATCAGCTCCAGGGGACTTTTTCATTTTCAATTTGGATATTGCATGCTCCAGTTCTCTCATTGTGATTGGTGCCTCCATGACTTCAGGTATAGGTTCACCTTGTCCAATGTTTTGCTGGTTCTCTCGAACCTCCTGTTGTTTGTCTGGGCTGACTTTGACGTTATTGTCTTCTGCAAAGGAATCTGCAAAGTAATCAGCTGCATGTTTACCTGTTAAAATGTTTCTATCTTTATAAAGTGTGATCCTGGTATTTCTCCCTGTACCTTCATCATTTAGTTGTTTTACAAGTTTCCATAATTTCCTAGTATTTCTTTCTAGGTTCAGCGACTCTGTTTTTTCTTTCCAGCTGCTCCGTCTGGCTTGTAACTTGGCTCTTTGAAATTTAGCCTTTGTTTGCTGATATTTGTTGTGATGTTCTTGGCTAGGTCTGTTCTCAGCCTGCTGTCTAGATGTTTCCATCTCATTTTGCAGCTTTTCCAGTTCATCATTCCAGTAGGGTTTGTAGTTTTTGCGTGCCCCCCTGGGTATGGTTTTACTAGCAGCATGTAGTATACATCTATTAAATTCACTCACTGCTCTATTGATGTCTTTGTCCAAGTTCATGTCCTTAGCTAGAACACTGGTTAAATGCTGGTACATTTTCCAGTCTGCCCTTTTATAGTTCCACCTAGTGAGCGTGCTGCTGTCCATGGTAAATTCATTGTGGATTTCCAGAAATACTGGTCTGTGGTCACTACCTCCAAGCTGCTTTCCAACAACACGTGTGATGTTCCATTCCAAGCCTGGTGAGTGGAATGCTAGGTCTGGTGTAGAGGTGGTGTGCCATGCTCTCGAGTAGAAGGTTGGCGAGTCTGCTGGCTGGTTAATAAGGATGAGATTATTTTCATCCTGCCAGCTCTCAAGTTCCTCACCTCTCTTGTCGATATGATCGTAGCCCCAGCTCTGAGAGTGGCTGTTGAAGTCACCACACACCATAAGTCTCTCTTTGTCTGGAATTGTGTCTAGGGCCAATGGTTTATCATTTGGGCAGTAGTAGTTCAGGAGATGGAATTCTGCACTGTCTGTTTTTAGGTGGAGCATCTGGTATTCTGCCCCTTCCATATATACTTCAAGCTGACATGCGCTGATATTGTTTTTAACAAGTGTCAGAATTCCACCCTTTCGCCTGTCCTTTCGGTCAGATCGGTAGCACTGGTAGCCTCTGATTTTGAAGGCTATGTCGCTGCTGAGGTGTGTTTCTTGGATACAGCATATGTTAACTTGTTCTTCACTGAGGACATTTTCAAGTTCCAATTTTTTGCTGTATCCATCTCTTTTACTGTTGACACCCTCAGCATTCCAGTGCATTATTTTTATTGGTCGTTTGTTTGTTTGGCCAGTAGCTCTATTCCCTTGCCTCCTGGCTCCTCGGGGCAATTGAGAAGGACTTCCAGTAACTGAGGTTGGGCCCTTTCGAGGTATAGGGCCCGGCACCGTCCCTGCCTGAACGTCCGCCACAGGGCAGGCACCATAACTATTTATAGATGTAGACATGTTTCCATTGTGTTTTGTGCGTGGCATCCTGATTATCTGTGCGCCTTTTGGCTGGATGCCTCCGTCTTCAGCACTCTGCTTACTAGGGCAGGACTATGGTCCTGCTCGAGTGGGACTGCCCGACCAGTCTTAGTTTCCAGCCCCTGATGGCTGAACTAAGCCCCATCACCTCTGCACGGTGCTGGTCTCGATGGAGTGTTCAAACTTGAAATTCTCCACGATATTATGAAACCAATTTTTGCTTTAAAAAAATGTAATTGGATTAAAGAAGCACACCTTAAGGAGATTACCGCAAAACGGTAGACACTTTCTTCGTATCCTATAGGCTGCTTCCGCAGGGAACGGGTTAAAACATTCTTTCTATAAATTATACATTTACAAAGGTTTTGTGAATGTACATACTGTGCCATTATTTACAGTACAGCCGAATCTGTTGAAGGTCCTATTGATGAGGGAAAATACCCCTTATTTTTTCATTGTTTTTTTTTCTCTCTCCAATTTTTTATTGGCTATGACGAAAAGTATAAATATACTGGTCAATTAATGACACGAAAATAGGATGAGGTCATCAGTGACAGATTTTTCTCTTGATGGGCAGACATATTGACCAGAGGAAACAACACTGGAATCAAAGCTCTATGGGACACTGTATGAACTACAAAAGACAGTGAGTTTTATTCAGGAGACAGAATTACAGATATAGACATGTTTCAAGTGAACGAAAGAAGAAGAAGAAGAAGAAGAATCTCTTGATGCAGATTAATTTTAATGCTGATATCACGTCGACTTACTATGGTATAGTAACCACGATGTACATGAGTGGGAATGTGTCGACGTTTGTGTCATATTTTAGTTATCTCCGTATGGAAGAGTGGGTATGTAGCAGAATACACTCTATAGTCTAGGGACCCATTCGACATGGGCATTGGTCAGTTTTGACATGGGAATTGGTCAGTTTCGACATGGGTATTGGTCAGTTTCCACATGGGAATTGGTCAGTTTCGACATGGGAATTGGTCAATTTCGACATGGGCATTGGTCAGTTTCGATATGGACATTGGTGAGTTTCGATATGGGCATTGGTCAGTTTCGATATTGGTATTGGTCAGTTTCGACATGGACATTGGTGTTTCTACATGGGCATTAGTCAATTTGGACAAGGGCATTAGTCAGTTTGGAGAACCTTCATTTTGTGGAAATGGTCTTGTAGTCTACAGTGCCCTGTGTGAAGCCTAAAAATTGTGGTTTTCTGTGATTTGCTTATCTTTAGAATGAGATATTTTGAAAAGTTGCTGCCTGTTCTATGGCTTCATGTATGTCTGTATTTTCTTTTGACATAACGCACATGGTCGAACCTGTGTGTGCGGGAATTTGAAATAGTATAGATTCTATGAATTAAATATTTCATTAAAATGTAGACCTTGGTTTCAATTTTCGTTTATTTGTGATTTATATCAAAATTCTACTTGTCAACACATATCTCACACATATTTCTAAAATGATGTTTACAATCAATTATGAGACATAATTTACACATTGTTGGTTTGACATACAACTGGCATGAAACAAGCGTGAAATTGCACTAATTTGTACTCTTTAACATGACTGGCTGTGTTTAAAGCTGTATCCGGTGTAATGTCTGAAGTGATAAAATTTCATTTCTGGATACACTATAATTAATATGCCGACAAAGATCAAAGGATTTTATTCATTTATAAAAGCTGGACTTTATGCGAATGGAACAATCAGAACCAGTCATCCAGGCGTACACCTCTAGATAGAACGGCTACAGAGAAAGAGAATGACAAGAACAAGATGGGAAGATTCAATCAGAGAGATTGTTAAGAGCCACGGCCTGATCATGCAAACCCAAAAAGTCAATTCACCGCGACGCATTACGGCATTTGTGGAAAAAACAATAGATATATAAAAACTAGACACGATGTTCAAATATAAATTATATATACATATATTGTTTCTAACCAAATATACCATCATTGGTCCTATGGGGAAAATGGCATTAATACGTTAGACGGTTAATTAGATAATTACATTTGTTTGAGGACAAAGCTAGTTAAACGTGATATAAAACTCCAACTTAACGGCAAGTACGGATCAGTAGTGTCACATCCAGATGGAGCTTACAATAGATTATTTGTAAGTAGCACTCCAAACGTATTTCTTAGTAGCACTCCAAACGTATTTGTATCACTCCAAACTTATTTGTGAGTAGTACTTCAAACTGATTTGTGAGTAGCACTCCAAACTTATTTGTGAGTAGCACTCCAAACTTTTTTGTGAGTAGCGCTCCAAACAACGGAAGAATGGACAGAGAGATCGAGACAAACATTCGACAAAAAAAACTATCAAAGTAAATAATGAATTACACCAATCTTTAAATACACATATATCCCAATGGAAACCACCATGCAAATTATAAATTAAATCATCATAATTGAGCATCAAATTAAATCATCATAATTAATCATCAAATTAAATCATCATAATGAATCATCAAATTAAATCATCATAATAACATTGTCAATGTTAGATTGAGACTAACCCAAGAACAAGAAGCTTGCAACGTATGAAATGAGATGTCTAAGAAAATCAGCAAACGGAACAAGAGATAATGTGAGGAATGAAGAAATTACAAGAAATGTTTGAAATATGTCTATGGTGAAATTAGGAGTTCGACAGGGATGCATTGATGGTCAAATATATTGAAAAATAGAGACTGAAATGGTTCGACCACTTCATTAGAATGAACCCATATTCGCCAGCAGCAGGAGCATACAACATGAGAATAGAAACAGTAAGAGGCAGAGGAAGACAAAGAGGAAAGTGTATTGAAGGAGTTACGAACGTTCTGGGAGGTCGCAATATTATTACATGTCATATGAGGAAATATGCCCTAGCTAGAAAACCGATCATCATTCAATCCTGCCACGTTCTATAGCAAAATCAGTACAGAAATGACAATAGATCGATAGATCGATAGATAGGTAGGTAGGTAGATAGATAGATAGATAGATAGAAATATATATATATATATATATATATATATATATATATATATATATATATATATATATATATATATATATATATATATATATATATATATATATATAGATAGATAGATAGATAGATAGATAGATAGATAGATAGATAGATAGATAGATAGATAGATAGATAGATAGATAGATAGATAGATAGATAGATAGATAGATAGATTAATAGAACACGTGAATATTGTTGTGTCACATTTGTAATCATGTTTTCTTATAAACTATATATATCCTGTCCCCCCCTCCTCCTACCATATTTGTCTTTTCTAACCCACATTAGTGGTTGCCAACGAGGTTATGACGATGAAATATTAACAAATCTGCCATGTACCCATCTGGAGGGGGGGGGGTGAAGGGAAGATGCAGAAAGGTAAATATCTAAAAGTATTGAGACGATATATTGTAAGATAAAATAATTTGCGATGAAAAATGAAATGTGGGTGGGAAGAGAGGTGGTAGTGGGGTAGGGGTAGGGGTAGGGGGTATGTTGGCGTTTCGGTTCCAGGGGGTACATGGGAGCTTATTGTTCATAAATCACGTGATGATGATGAACATTTGTTACATCCACTTCTGAAATTCAGTTCGAGTTATTCCGGCGGCAAATGTCCGCGAACAGTTCAGTCCTTGGATGACCACTATAAATGTTGTGTGGTCCACTAGCGACTTCCGTGCTACTCGCAAACTGTTTACCTACAGCACCTCTCCTCTTTTCACAAGATACTGCGCCCCTTTTTGTGACTGTAGAGCGCCACGTAGCTCTATTTCCTGCATCGAATTCTATTGTAGTTTGGTTAAATTCAAAATCTTTCAGTCAGGTTGATGATAATAATGATAATAATATTTCTGTAAAGATTCTTTGTAGTGTTTCCTTTTCCTCACCTTGTGAACGCATACCCCGATAAAAATATACGTATAAACTGAAAAATACACGGGGAAAATATACGGAAAAAAGCGGTTTACTTGAATTTCAAGGTGATTCGGTGCCGTTAGACCAAACCTGGATCAATCCCGTTCGACATCAATAATTTTTAATTTACCCTCATGCTTCGCACTAGAATTTACTTGCATAAACACATGCTACAGAAGCTAATCTGACCACGAATGGATTGCGGGCTTAAAATGTTTGAGGACCACTGATAAACAGACTAAAGTATCTTCCGATTCCCAAACATCGCGTATTAAGTTTCCCTCTAATTGCTGATGTTGTTAGTTCTCAATTCATTTGTGCAAATTAAACGTTTATTCTAGTGTTGAGTTTACAATTACTGTTATTTTAAGTAACAATTTTACTTCTATTGTTGCTTTGTTTATATTTAATATTATTATTCATCTTATTTCTAATTATTGTTAGTTTTGTCATAATCGTCATCATCATCATCATCATCATCATCATCATCATCATCATCATCATCATCATCATCATCATCATCATCATCATCATCATCGTCATCATCATCATCATTAGAATCATCATCATCATCATCATCATCATCATCGTCATCATCATCATTAGAATCATCATCATCATCATCATCATCATCATCGTCATCATCATCATCATAATCATCATCATCATTAGAATCATCATCATCATCATCATCATCATCATCGTCATCAACATCATCATTAGAATCATCATCATCATCGTCATCATCATTAGAATCATCATCATCATCATCATCATCATCATCATCATCATCATCATCATCATCATCATCATCATCATCATCATTAGAATCATCATCATCATCATCATCATTAGAATCATCATCATCATCATCATCATCATTAGAATCATCATCATCATCGTCATCATCATTAGAATCATCATCATCATCGTCATCATCATCATCATTATCATTATAATCATCATCATCATCATCATCATCATCATTCTAATTATCATCTTATTTATCAGCATCATCATCATCAACATCATAATCACCCTTATTATAACCATACTTATGTTCGTCATAATCATCATGGCCATGTGATTAGAATGCCGTTCTCATTCCCTTGATGTCCTGGGTTCAAACCTCGGTTGGGATAGGATTTTTCTTTCGGAGATACAATCAAAATCCTTCCTTGTACATGTCTCGGCGTCTGCTATGGCGAAGCGGCCTTTATTTCCACAGTCCAAAGGAAACCCCCCCCCCTGCACTCCTTCACTGGAAAACATGCAGTAACGACAGTTTAAAAAAAATATCATTAATTATTATTATTACTATTTTTTAATAATATTGCAAACGTTACGCAGCTCTTGTATTCCTACAGCTAATGATGCGCTCTAATATAGACAAATTTTTAACCATACTGATGTTTTCTTGTTGATATCACAAGCTATTATTGTCAGGGTTCCCGGTGAAATGATTACCTGAACAGCGATCGCCATTATTGTTTTGACTGACGTTAGCTCAGATAAAACTACAATTGACTCAAGTCTCCAGTTAGAAGGACGTAATTCACAATAGGAGTCTTAACTTGTTATTTTAAAGAAAAATTGCCGGTTATTTTTACAATGTTGTAGTGCAGCAACAGAACCACCACTACTCATTTTAGATTTCTCTATTTTCTGTATTGTACTTCCTATCTATTCTCTGAAACCCGTAGTCGTAGCCTTCGATAAGTTACCATGTTGTTCCGACATGCCGACGTTGTCCTTGAACTATTTACGGGCACGGCGTGGGTGGGCGGAACAAAAAAAAACCTGTCGCAAGGGCCAGAGTTGTGCCCTGATGTCGACATCTGTTTCGGCGGCATTGGACTCAAAACAAGATCGAGTCGAATGGCTGCTGGAACAGAGGGTGGATCACGTATGGGAATGCCCCACGTACTGTGAGGCCAGTTTTCTAATCAAGATAAAACCCTTTATTATCTTTCA
>CM067300.1:57373311-57418311 GCA_034231615.1 Meghimatium bilineatum | reverse complement strand
CGAGTTCTTACTCAAATATGAAACTGTGTCTGGGAGTGTGCAAAAAAAAGACAACCCTGCCACAAAACGATGGATCGATAAATATAAGCTAAGGCTACCGTCATAATACCAGGTTTAACCCATATGGGTTCAGATGCTCAGACAGTGGTTGACCATAAACCCGCCTGACAGGAATCGGTCTTTAAACCGAATTCTGTAGTAATAACACAATTCCTCGTATACTTCAGAACGTGAGTAACAGTACTAATTTCCTGGTGGGTGAGTAATGTGAGTCAGCGTTGACTATTTTTTCCACGAAGTGTGAACTATAGTCGCCAGATCAGCGGGCGAGTGAATTAGCCACTAAATAAGACATATCTCTTCACTTTCTTTTCGCGTTATGCCGCTAACTACCTTGCAGCATCTGGGGCAGAAGAGTTCTCTGGAGAAGGAATTTTAGTGTACTTCATATATGTATATTTTTGTTGACTTTTCTTTCTGTAATCCATCTTTTCCATTGTCTGCCACTGACTGTGTATTTATTCTGTCTGTATATCAATATCTCGTCATCTATATATTAAATGGTTAACTCCGTAACTATATATTTGTATCGAACGATATAGAAATTTCAACGGCTTCACAGATTCGGATGAAATATGGCACGTTGACTCATTAGGTCCTAATCATGCCCGTAGTTGGTATGAAAAATCGTAAAGTTTATAGTTACTGTCCAAAATCCATATAGATCGAGTATTTATGCAATAATCCAGTGACAGCATACTTTCTTGACCTTAACCTTCATACGTTACTATCCCACAGACCTTGACATTTCTTGTTACATTACAAGATTTGGTACTATAATCGCAGTCAAACTCGCGTCGCGTCAATTAGTACATACCTGTGTGAATATTTCCCATTTCTATGTTTATCAGTTTATATTTTTCATTTATTAATTTAAATATTAGTTTTAATATTAGTTAAGTAAAACTTAACTAACCCTAATCCTAAAATGAAAATTACAATTAATAATTGATTATTTATTTATATAATATTTAGATCTGTAAACCACAAAATACGTAAGTGCGCACTAATGGGAAAGAAGAACAAAAATGGGGATTGGACTGCGATCGTAGTACCCAAGAATTTTATATCAATAAGATTTTGCGCACTCAAATATATTGTCGTAGTGGCATAGTGGGAAAAAACCCTTTGTTTATGAAGTGACTGATTTTTGTGTTCGGTGTTTGAATCCACCAGAGGCAGTGGTCTTTTTTTAGGTGGACATGTATAAAAAAATAACACAATCGTCGTTATATTATAGGTTTAAATATTCGGGTCTGTTTAAAAAAATATAATTATTCATCAAATCACATACGCCTACAAATGCTGTTATATGTATATCTTTTGCACTGTTTGGATGAACAAATCTGCACCTTATTTCTCAATGTCGTCTACATTATTATGTATGTGTGACGAGAAAATGAGGAGCACATGAATGGTATATTATCAGAAAAAGAAGTATTGGAGACGGGGGGAGGGGGTGAGGGGCTTAAAGGGCTTAACATGATGTTAACTCACTATCTGCAACATGTAGAAAATACAAGATGAAGATCAATACACAAAAGACGGAAACTATGAAAATATGCAGAACACCGAGCCCACTAAACATACAGATAGACAATATAGGAGTAAAACAAGTAACAGAGTTCAAATATCTCGGTAGTATTTTTACAGAAAATGGAAGCCTCGACAGAGAGATAGAGACGAGATGTCAAAAGGCAAATACAGTAACATACCAACTGTCACCACTACATTTAAACAAATGAGATAAGGGTACAAAGCCAGAGGAAGACCTCGGAAAAGATGGATATAAAACGCCAGGGACATCCTGAACAAACACCGTCATAGCACAGCCGAGGACACACATCTGGCTTTAGAACGCAAGCTCGATCTGCAATCACCCCTACGCTTAATGGCAAGAGTGGATAACAAACTATTTGGGGAAAGACAATAGACAAATAGACATATTAACAACTAAACACAGTGGCAAACGACTTTTCGACTAGAAAGAAGCCTTCATCAGGACGAAAGAAGATAAACAAACAATATACATGAATGAATACACATGGAAGCAGATTTGGCGTGACGATGGTAGGAGGAAGAGAAACAAATTATGGTAAATTAGAAATAGAGAGATCAAAGCTGGATGCATCCAGAAAATTATGAGGAAGCAGTCATGGCATGTCGAGCAGATAGAGTGGGTAGAGTGGGTAGAGAGGGACACTGATGAGATGAGATCTATTTTAGGTAAGGGATGAGATTGAATGAGACGATAAAATGGAATTCAATTAAAACAGAAAGGAAATTTAACGGTTACCTATTTCAGTATAAGTTGCTTGGAAGCTACCAGTTAGAATGGACAGAAGTAGACACGATGATGGAGACAAGGTGGAATGTGTGAAATAATTAATGGACATTAAATGACGTGTGTGTTGCCGGGGTATGAAAGGGAAGTAAAACAATCAGAAATATACTCTGTTCATTCTAAGATTGAAGTGGGTCAAAACGCACCTACATATTACTCCGCGACTACAGTTGATTTTTAAACAGCTGATGATATTTAAAACAATAACATAATTAATTATTCAGAACTTTTTACATTGCCTAAGGAACTATAATGGTTGCCCCCTGACATCTTTGCTCATGCGCAACGATATAACAGCGGGTATAGTAATTCATACCTCGGATCCAGTAATTGCAGCGATGGTAAATGCAAAGCAGAACTAAAAATAAGGCTGGAGATGGCTTTAGCGTCCTTGTCAAGGCTAACTGTGATTTGGAAAAGCTAATTGATGTTCAGTGTTGGAGCGAAAATCAAACTGTATAAGTCGCTGGTGATTTCTGTTGTGTTGTATGGTTGTGAGAGTTGGACACTCACTGCGGACATGGAGAGAAGATTACAGGCTTTCGAGTATAAATGCTACAGACGAATTCTACGAATTTCCTATAGGGAACATAAGACCAATGTGTACGTAAGAAATAAAGTAGAGATGTGTGCAGGTGTCCAGGAGCCATTGCTTTCAATAGTGAAACGACGAAAGCTAGCATGGTTCGGACATGTGTGCAAGCAAGATTCCTTGTCAAAAACAATACTGCAGGGAGCTGTCGAGGGTGGAAGAAGCAGAGCAGGACAAATAAAGGCATGGACAGAAAACATCAAGGAATGGACAGGACAAGATATTTCCACACTCATCCACATCGCTGAGGATATAATTCGCTGAAGGACTATGTGTGCTACGCATCCAATGTGGTACCCCTACGACCCTGAATGGTTATGGGTTTATTGATTGATTGATTGATAGTAACTTATTATGGGATGTTAAAGATATATTATATAAAAATTTAGTTTAAAATATATATTGTTTCATTAAGCAATAATAGATTCAAATTAAGAATTGTATTATGATCTAATGAAATATATTATTGCGCACTTAATATTCGATAAAAAATATCCGGGGGTAAGGCCAAAGGTGGCCCAAGAAAATGGTGGATAGAAAACATCAAGATAGTCTTGAACAAACATGGACTAAACTCAACCACTGTGACACATCTGGCCTTGGAACGACAGCTTAAGCTACCACCTCTACGCGTAACGGCAAGTGTGAATGCGATCAACAATCATTCAACTGGGGGAAAGACAATAGACAAGAGACATTCTATTTATGCGTTTGGCGTCCAACAACCAATAAGAAACATTGACGTGTTTCATTCTTAGAGTGAACAGAGTATAGTGACTGCTGTGTGTGTGCCGTACACACGACTAGGAAGTTTTTTTGTTTGCTTGGGGAATGGGATAGCTATCTCATCTCATAGAACGTCAAAGGGGGGACAAAGGTTATGCTGAAGTTAGATGTTCTTGATTCTTGATTAGAAAACGTGCATAACAGCATGTGGGACATTCCCATAAGTGCTACGCCCTCTGTTCCAGCAGCCATTCGACTCGATGGTGTTTCTTGTTCAATGCTGTCGAAACAGACGTCGACATCAAGGAACAACTCTGGCATTTGCGACAGGATTCTTTGTTGTTCCGCCCACCCACCGCCGTGCCCGTAACTAGTTCAAGCACAACGTCGGCCTGTCGGAACAACATGGTAACTGTTATCGAAGGTTACGACTACGGATGTCTCTGAAATAAGATGTCTCTCCACAGCTCTCTGTACACAGTATTATGTATCAAGTTGTTATTGTTTCCTTGCCGTGCCAGGTTGTCAAACTGTCTAATATTTTCTCACGCTGTCGCCCCCTGTCTCTGTTGCCTTAAATTTTGTCTGTTGTGACTATGTTCTCCAAACCTGCCTGTCTCATGAAGTAGCCAATAAAAGAAGATTGTCTTTTTCGTATATTATTGATTAATGTCGGTTTCGCATTTGACTCTTTCAACACCTCTACATTAGTTTTTCTGGCAGGCCATGGTATTCTCAGCATTCTTCTATAGAACCACATCTCTATTGCCTCTAATTTCCCACCTTTTAGTTTGTTTATTGTCCAAGACTCGCATCCATATGTTAGTATATGAGTTATATAGCACTGCAGAACTCTCTTTCTCACCTCTAATGACAAGGTCATATTACACAATATCTACCGATATGCTGAAATAATATTCAGATGCAAAATGTATCGGCTTTACCGCGCGGCGGACGAGTCTTGTCACAGTTACAACATCGGCTTAACGGAGACAACCACACTCACTACGTAACAAAAACAAATATCACAGTATCAAGAGAAACCTTATTAAGAAAATCAATTATTTGATTGTAAGGAACTGAATCCGGAGACATTAATTTGTATGTTCAATTTCAGATGCCAATCAAGACGTCATTGATGTGATAGGCAGGCACAGAGCAAATGAGAAGCAAGTTCATGACATCGACCATGAGCTAATGTCGACCAGTGCTGTACTCATAGGTACCCTCTCACTTTGTCTTGTCCCGTCTACATAATTCATCCATTGAATCAATGCATCCACTGATTTCATATCTCCATTAATTCCATACATTCAGTCACTGATTCCATCTGTCCATTAATTCGACATATCATGATTTCGTCCATCCACTCATCATTCTATCAACTGATTCCAGCCATCCATCCATCCACCCATCCAGTGATCAATCAATAAGCTGATTCCATCTATCCATCCACTGATTGCATCTATCCATTAATTTTATCAATCCATTGATTTCATCTGCCCATTAGCTTCATCCATTCATCCATTGATTCATACCATCCTGGTTCCACATATCCATTAATAAAATACATCCATTAATTTCATCATCCATTAATTTCATCATCCATTAATTAATTAATTAATTCATTGATTAATCCATCCATTCATTAATTTATTCATAAATTCATCCATCCATTCATCTATTCATTTATTTTTAAGTTCATGCAACCATAAATCGATTCATCCATTAAATTTATTCTTAATTTCATTCCTCCAAACATCGATGCATCCATTAATTATAAATTAGTGCATCCAATGTATTAATTTATTCATCCACTCAAGCACAAATTAATTCATCAATTAATTCATGCTTCTATTAATTAATTACTATTATTTCATTCATCCATTCATTTATCTTTTCATTGATTCATTAATACACCCATTCATTCATCTATTCATTGATTCATTAATACACCCATTCATTCATTTATTCATTGATTCATTAATACACCCATTCAGTCATCTATTCATTGATTCCTTAATAAATCCATTCACTCACACATGCATTCATTCACTCACTCATTCACTCATTCATTTATTCCACAATTCGTCCATACGTCAGCCTAAACATTCATCCATCCACCAACTCGTTCATAAATCCACCCAATCATTCACCCATTCATTCATCCACAAACCTAATTATTAATGCATGCATCTAACTATTCACCCATTAACTAAATCCTTCATCCATCCATGCACCTATTCATTTATAAATCATAACAATCATTCATCAATTCACCCATACATTCACTCATACCTCAATCCATTCACCCCTCCCTCCAATCATTCATCCAACACATTCATCCATCTATTAATCGATATTTCGTCTAAGAATCCTTCAAGCCATTCATAAATCCTCCCATCAATCCATTCATCACTACATTTATTTATCCATTCATCCACCTATCCATCAATTCACCCAGTCAATCTATCATATAAATCTATAAGATATTATGTGGTATCTAAAATACATCAATATATTCACCCATCCATTCATCCATGCAGCAATTCATTCATTCATAAATCCTATCGTTCCTTCATTAAACCCCTTATACATCCTTCCGTGAATCCACCCAATAATACATCGATCCATCAACCCACTCATCCGTTAATACACTCAATAAATAATACATCGATCCATCAACCGACTCATTCGTCAATACGCCCAATAATACATCGATCCATCAACCCACTCATCCGTCAATACACCCAATAATACATCGATCCATCAACCCACTCATCCGTCAATACACCCAATAATACATCGATCCATCAACCCACTCATCCGTCAACACACCCAATAATACATCGATCCATCAACCCAATCATCCATCAATTCACATATTCATCAATCCGTCTGTCTGTCTACAAAAAGTTTTACGTCCCTATGTTGTAAAGACTATTTCTGACAATCGCGATATCAATGATACATAAACCATGAACGCTTCTTTATGCATCGCTGCACCGTGTGTTAGATACAGGCATGTGTTATATTGTTTATTCTTTGTTTGTTTCTAATTATTCCTGTGTAGATTTCTGTATGTAACTTTCGGTTGTTTCTGTGTCTATGTTTTTCTCTAATTTGATGATGTTTGAGTGTTTATTTCCGCTATGATTATGTGTCCGTAAACAGGTTTGTGTGGGCTTGTAGATGTCTTCTTTTTCTTCTGTGTTCGTTCTTAAACTTCTGCAGATTAGCAGGATGTAGTCCGGAGAACGGAATGCGCTGTGTCATGGTTTACAGCATTGCCGCAATAGCTGCGCTTTTCGGCCTGACACATCCGACTTCAGCATGGCTTTGGGTCACTGACCCTATATGGGATGGGACAGCCAACTCCATCTCATAACCTCCTTGGTCCCCTTTTACGACATGCGTGGAAGGCAAACAGTGTTGCTATTCTTTGCTCCCCTTTCGGGCCCCGGCAACACACGGGCGGGCTTGTAGATGTAGTTTATGTGAGTGTTTCTCTGTTGTTTTTTGTATTGTTTTTCATCTGTTGTTTCACGATAAACATATGGAAGTATACGTGTGATGGTTATGATGATGTTTCAAATGTTTCTATCTGTTGTTAGATGTTGTACATGTGTACATCTATCTGTTGTTAGATGTTGTACATGTGTACATCTATCTGTTGTTAGATGTTGTACATGTGTACATCTATCTGTTGTTAGATGTTGTACATGTGTACATCTATCTGTTGTTAGATGTTGTACATGTGTACATCTATCTGTTGTTAGATGTTGTTTATGTGTACATCTATCTGTTGTTAGATTTTTTTTCATGCCGTTAAATTGTATTTGCGTGTGTTTATGTCTGTGTGCATGTATATTGTTACGTGTGTATGTATATATGTGCTTGCATCTACCTTTGTGTATTATGTATGTTGTTATTTTATATTATGTGCTTATAGATGTTTCTATCTGTACTTGGATACCATGTTTGTGTTTCTATCTGTACTTGGATACCATGTTTGTGTTTCTATCTGTACTTGGATACCATGTTTGTGTTTCTATCTGTACTTGGATATCATGTTTGTGTTTCTATCTGTACTTGGATACCATGTTTGTGTTTCTATCTGTACTTGGATACCATGTTTGTGTTTCTATCTGTACTTGGATACCATGTTTGTGTTTCTATCTGTTCTTGGATACCATGTTTGTGTTTCTATCTGTACTTGGATACCATGTTTGTGTTTCTATCTGTACTTGGATACCATGTTTGTGTTTCTATCTGTACTTGGATACCATGTTTGTGTTTCTATCTGTACTTGGATACCATGTTTGTGTTTCTATCTGTACTTGGATACGGTGTTTATGTTTCTATCTATTCTTAGATGGTGTGTTTGTGTTTCTATCTGTTCTTAGATGTTGCATTTATATTTCCTTATGTTTTTAGATGTTGCTTTTGTATTGCCTTATGTTCTTAGATGGTGTGTTTGTATTTCCTTATGTTTTTAGATTATGTGTTTGTCTTTTGACTATTGTTCTATGACATGTATTGTTCTATGTATGTTTTTTATCAATCTTTAAGTTTAGTTTAAAGCTCTTTAATACTTCTCAGGTCTTGTTCTTGGTACGATATGTGCAGCAACAACGGCCAGCAACATCCTCGTGTTTGTTGCGGTGACATACAGCAAGAATTTGAGAACCGTTTCCAACATATTCATTGTGTCACTCAGTGCAGCAGACATGTTGGTAGCCACGGTTGTCATGGTGCCAGCGACGCTAAATCAGGTTGGTATTAGGGACACTTGTTACTGAAGAAGTTTTTTTAGTTAGACTATTGACTGTTGTTATAGTAGACCTATTGGTTGTTGTTGTGATAGGTCTATCGACTTTTGTTATTGCAGATTCATTGATTTGTGTTATAATAGATCTTTCGGCAGTTGTAAATGTAAACCTATCGGTTTTTGTTGTTTTAGATGTATCGGCTTTTGTTATAGTACATCTACTGGTTACTGTTATGGTAGATCTATTGGTTGCTGTTGTATTAGAACTATTGGTTGCTATTGCTGTAAATCTATTGGTTGTTGTGGTTAATATATAGGTTACTGCTGTAGCACATATATCGATTAGTGTGGTAGATCTATCGTTTGTTGTTGTAGTAGATCTTTCATCTATTGCTGTGGTAGATCTATCGTTTGTTGTTGCAATAGATCTATCGGTTACAGTTATGGTAAATCTAACGGTTCCTGTTCTAAAAGATCTATCGTTTGTTGTTGTGGTAGATCTATCGTTTGTTGTTGTGGTAGATTTATTGGTTTTTGTCGTAAATCTATCGTTTGTTGTTGTGGTGGTTTATTGTTTGATGTTATGGTAGATATATTGGTTACTGTTGTGGTAGATATATTGTTTATTTTTGTGGTAGATCTATTGGGTACTATTGTGGTAGATCCATTGGTTACGATTGTGGTAGATTTATTGGGTGTGGTAGATATATCGTTATTCTTGTGGTAGGTATATCGGTTGTTATAGTATAAATAACGCCTAAAATGTTGTATAACATAACACTGCACATTTATAACACAACACTACCCATTTATAACACTACCCATTTATAACGCAACACTACCCATTTGTAACACAACACTACCCATTTAGGCCTATAACACAACACTACTCATTTAAAACACAACACTACCCTTTTATAATACAAACTGCTCATTAATAACACAACATTTGCTTTCACACAACACTGCCAATTTCATAACACATCATTGTCAATATATGCCACGAAAATGTACAATGTTAAACATGCAAATATCTATATATTTTATGTATTGGCTATTTCTAATTATTTTCATTGGTTTTCAGGTGTATGGTCAATGGATTCTCTCCCACGATTTCTGCTCGATTTGGGCATCCTGTGACGTCATGTTGTGTAGTGCATCAGTCCTCAACGTCTGCGCCATTAGCTTTGATCGCTACCTGGCAATCATATCTCCACTTCGATATAAATCGATAATGACGTTTCGACGCGCCCTCCTTTTACTGGCTGTACTATGGATTGTGTCAGTTCTGAGCTCATTCGTGCCAATTACAAATGGATGGCACAATTATGAGGAATATAGTCTTGTGAATTTGACTTTGGTCAGTGAAGAACCTCAGTGTGTGTTAAGAGTCAGCTTGCCCTACGCGTTGTTGGCTGGAGCAATAACGATAATGATTCCAATTGTCATCGCTCTTGTCTTCTACTTCAAAGTATCAGAAGAAGCTAAACGTCAGGCAATGTTCGTCCGGACACTTATTGCTCCAAGCCGCGTCCTGCTTGGTCAAGACGTTACCTCAAAAAGTGTCCGAGAGCCGTTTACTAGAAAAGCTACAATCACGCTAGGGGTTATCGTTGGAGCATATGTTGTCACATGGACGCCGTTTCTGATTGTGAACGTGATAGATGCACACTGCAAATGCGTACCTCCAAAACTGTTTGCTTCCATCGTCTGGTTAGGTTACTGCAACAGTTTAGTCAATCCAATCATTTATCCTCTGCTAATGCGCGATTTTAGGAAAGTCTATGGCAAGATGCTTCTGATGTGTTGCCCTCGGTTCAATTTTCTGAGACATACATCGAGGGATATTGCAAATCGTGGATGCGAGAAATCGCTGGCCAGCAGACATTCTAACAATGGAATAAAAACTGACAACGTATGACATATATGCCAATTATTAAGTGAATGGTGATGTGTGACATTCTAGTAATGGGATTCAAAATGACAAAGAATGATAGTCTAATGGTGAAGTAAACAGTGAAAAACTAAGAATGTATGATATTCTAACAAGGAAGTGAACACTGATAATGTATGAAATTGTAATAATGAAGCAGAAACTGATAATTCAGGACATTTTTGACGGTGGTGTGAGAAAGAAGAATGTATGATATTCAAATAAGTAAAAATTGATATTGTATGAGATTTTAACAATATAGCGAAAAATAACAGTATATGAAATGTTAATAATAAAGCGAGAATGACAATGTATGAAATTCTATTAATGAAACAAAAAAAAGTGAAAATGTATGAAATTCTATTAATGAAGCAAAAAAAAACTGACAATGTATGAAATTCTATTAATGAAGCAAAAAAAGTGACAATGTATGAAATTCTATTAATGAAGCTAAAAAAGAGACAATGTATGAAATTCTATTAATGAAGCAAAAAAAGTGACAATGTATGAAATTCTATTAATGAAGCAAAAAAGTGACAATTTATGAAATTCTATTAATGAAGCAAAAAAAATGACAATGTATGAAATTCTATTAATGAAGCAAAAAAAGTGACAATATATGAAATTCTATTAATAAAGCAAAAAAGTGACAATTTATGAAATTCTATTAATGAAGCAAAAAAAATGACAATGTATGAAATTCTATTAATGAAGCAAAAAGTGTTAATGTATGATATTTTAACAATGAAACGAAAAATTGCGATGTATGACATTCTGTCAATAACTGTCCAATACTGCACTTTTACCATTAAGGAGTTGCAGGGATGGATTTTGTAGCGTTGTGATAAGGCCACATGCTCTTGCTGTCGCCAAGTCGTGTACAGGGTGAGTTTTTTAATTTACCCTCCGACACACAAAAAACGCAATCCTTACCATGGATCGAATTCTAGACCTCACTAGTATGTGACCAATGCTCTAACCACTCTCCCATGCCCCACGCCATTCTAAAAATGAAGTAAAATGAAAATATATGAAATATTAATGATAAAGTGAAAAATGACAATGTATGAAATTATAATAAGCAAAATGTGACAATGTATGAAATTATAATAAGCAAAATGTGACAATGTATGAAATTATAATAAAGAAGCAAAATGTGACAATGTATGAAATTATAATAAGCAAAATGTGACAATGTATGAAATTATAATAAGCAAAATGTGACAATGTATGAAATTATAATAAGCAAAATGTGACAATGTATGAAATTATAATAAGCAAAATGTGACAATGTATGAAATTATAATAAGCAAAATGTGACAATGTATGAAATTATAATAATGGGATGAACAATGGAAGTAGTTTGGTCACATTATGAGAATGCATCACGACAAGTTGTCCGTACAGACATATAACCAAATGAGATCAGGTTACAAAGCCAGAGGAAGACCACGGAAAAGCTGGATAGAAAACGTCAGGGACATCCTGAAGAAACACGGTCATAGCACAGCCGAGGCCACAAATCTGGCTTTAGAACGCAAGCTCGAGCTTCAATCTACGCTTAATGGCAAGAGTGGATAACAAACCACCCGAGGAAAGACAATTGACAATAGATAGACAAATATCTCTTTGTCTGCGAAGAAACATATTCTTCGACATTGCAGTACATATCAAAACAATTGATGTTTTGTGAGCTCAGTAAAAGAAAACGACTGGCTCTTGGACAAAAGAAACGCTACAAGGAACGCTTTCAAGGTGTCTTTTAAGGGCTGTCTCTCATTGTCTCTAAGAATCTTCTTGTGTCACTGTCTCTCAGAATGTTATAGTGTCACTGTCTCTCAGAATATTCTAGTGTTTCTGTCTGTAAGAATATTCTAGTGTCACTGTCTCTCAGAATCTCCTAGTGTCACTGTCTCTCAGAATATTCTAGTGTCACTGTCTCTCAGAATCTCCTAGTGTCACTGTCTCTCAGAATCTCCTAGTGTCACTGTCTCTCAGAATATTCTAGTGTTTCTGTCTGTAAGAATATTCTAGTGTCACTGTCTCTCAGAATCACATAGTGTCAATGTCTCTCAGAATCTTCTAATGTCACTGTCTCTCAGAATATTCTAGTGTCACTGTCTCTCAGAATATTCTAGTGACACTGTCTCTCAGAATATTCTAGTGTTTCTGTCTGTAAGAATATTCTAGTGTCACTGTCTCTCAGAATCTCCTAGTGTCACTGTCTCTCAGAATATTCTAGTGTCACTGTCTCTCAGAATCACCTAGTGTCACTGTCTCTCAGAATATTCTAGTGTCACTGTCTCTCAGAATATTCTAGTGTCACTGTCTCTCAGAATATTCTAATGTCACTGTCTCTCAGAATATTCTAGTGTCACTGTCTCTCAGAATATTCTAGTGTCACTGTCTCTCAGAATCTCCTAGTGTCACTGTCTCTCAGAATATTCTAGTGTCACTGTCTCTCAGAATATTCTAGTGTCACTGTCTCTCAGAATATTCTAGTGTCACTGTCTCTCAGAATATTCTAATGTCACTGTCTCTCAGAATATTCTAGTGTCACTGTCTCTCATAATCTCCTAGTGTCACTGTCTCTCAGAATATTCTAGTGTCACTGTCTCTCAGAATCTCCTAGTGTCACTGTCTCTCAGAATCTCCTAGTGTCACTGTCTCTCAGAATATTCTAGTGTCACTGTCTGTAAGAATATTCTAGTGTCACTGTCTCTCAGAATATTCTAGTGTCACTGTCTCTCAGAATATTCTAGTGTTTCTGTCTGTAAGAATATTCTAGTGTCACTGTCTCTCAGAATCTCCTAGTGTCACTGTCTCTCAGAATATTCTAGTGTCACTGTCTCTCAGAATCTCCTAGTGTCACTGTCTCTCAGAATCTCCTAGTGTCACTGTCTCTCAGAATATTCTAGTGTTTCTGTCTGTAAGAATATTCTAGTGTCACTGTCTCTCAGAATCACATAGTGTCAATGTCTCTCAGAATCTCCTAATGTCACTGTCTCTCAGAATATTCTAGTGTCACTGTCTCTCAGAATATTCTAGTGACACTGTCTCTCAGAATATTCTAGTGTTTCTGTCTGTAAGAATATTCTAGTGTCACTGTCTCTCAGAATCTCCTAGTGTCACTGTCTCTCAGAATATTCTAGTGTCACTGTCTCTCAGAATATTCTAGTGTCACTGTCTCTCAGAATATTCTAGTGTCACTGTCTCTCAGAATATTCTAGTGTCACTGTCTCTCAGAATATTCTAGTGTCACTGTCTCTCAGAATATTCTAGTGTCACTGTCTCTCAGAATCTCCTAGTGTCACTGTCTCTCAGAATATTCTAGTGTCACTGTCTCTCAGAATCACCTAGTGTCACTGTCTCTCAGAATATTCTAGTGTCACTGTCTCTCAGAATATTCTAGTGTCACTGTCTCTCAGAATATTCTAATGTCACTGTCTCTCAGAATATTCTAGTGTCACTGTCTCTCAGAATATTCTAGTGTCACTGTCTCTCAGAATCTCCTAGTGTCACTGTCTCTCAGAATATTCTAGTGTCACTGTCTCTCAGAATATTCTAGTGTCACTGCCTCTCAGAATATTCTAGTGTCACTGTCTCTCAGAATATTCTAGTGACACTGTCTCTCAGAATATTCTAGTGTTTCTGTCTGTAAGAATATTCTAGTGTCACTGTCTCTCAGAATATTCTAGTGTTTCTGTCTCTCAGAATATTCTAGTGTTTCTGTCTGTAAGAATATTCTAGTGACACTGTCTCTCAGAATATTCTAGTGTTTCTGTCTCTCAGAATATTCTAGTGTTTCTGTCTGTAAGAATATTCTAGTGACACTGTCTCTCAGAATATTCTAGTGTCACTGTCTCTCAGAATATTCTAGTGTCACTGTCTCTCAGAATATTCTAGTGTCACTGTCTCTCAGAATATTCTAGTGTCACTGTCTGTAAGAATCTCCTAGTGTCACTGTCTCTCAGAATCTCCTAGTGTCACTGTCTCTCAGAATATTCTAGTGTCACTGTCTCTCAGAATATTCTAGTGTCACTGTCTCTCATAATCTCCTAGTGTCACTGTCTCTCAGAATATTCTAGTGTCACTGTCTCTCAGAATCTCCTAGTGTCACTGTCTCTCAGAATCTCCTAGTGTCACTGTCTCTCAGAATATTCTAGTGTCACTGTCTCTCAGAATCTCCTAGTGTCACTGTCTCTCAGAATCTCCTAGTGTCACTGTCTCTCAGAATCTCCTAGTGTCACTGTCTCTCAGAATCTCCTAGTGTCACTGTCTCTCAGAATCTCCTAGTGTCACTGTCTCTCAGAATCTCCTAGTGTCACTGTCTCTCAGAATCTCCTAGTATCACTTTCTCTCAGAATCTCCTAGTGTCACTGTCTCTCAGAATCTCCTAGTGTCACTGTCTCTCAGAATCTCCTAGTGTCACTGTCTCTCAGAATCTCCTAGAGTCACTTTCTCTCAGAATCTCCTAGTGTCACTGTCTCTCAGAATCTCCTAGTGTCACTTTCTCTCAGAATCTCCTAGTGTCACTGTCTCTCAGAATCACCTAGTGTCACTGTCTCTCAGAATCACCAGCAAAGATATTTACATCGCTGCGAAGCATCAAATTTCAGAAGCACAGAGAAAATGTGATATCAGAAAAGACAGAAGAACATTACACAGATCCCCAATTCTGATCATTCTCAACAGTGTCGTTTCCCAAATGTGGCAGGGTTGGACTTTATTCCCTTAAGCACCAGACAGATGTAATAAGACACGTCTCAAACTGTTGTCGCCTGCAATAAACGGTCATACACATAAGAGAGATGCAATAACAGAAGTCTGAAACCGCTGTCATCCATCGGCTGTTGATGTGACAGATTGCTTTTTATTGACATCCACATATGCTACGCTCATATATGAGTGAATATATGTGGCTTCAACGTGGTTAAATGTGGACAATTCAACAGGTTTAGTGTTATAATCATATATCACACTGCTGGAGACCAACATAAATACTAGTATTCAACATAACATTCGACATAACATTAATGGATTCAACATAACATTCGACTCAATATTAATGGATTCAACATAACATTCGACCCAACATTACTTGTCATTCAAGTCTTCTTCTTCATCGTTCTTCAGTCAGATATCAGGTAACAGCACCAATAGCTTCAATGAATTGTGTGATTCGCTTCAGGTCATCCATGGAACCCCTCAAGTCTGGAAGGTGTGCCGTCTCAGTAGGCCATATTTTCTCCCTCTTCTTGATAAAGTTGACAGGCGTGTAGTATGTATTCTGCAGGCTCTGGGCTCAATCCATAGTAGCACAGGTATGTCTCGACAATCTTTAGCTTTCGGAACATGTGGCTTCTCAGTCTGTTGTGGCCAGTTCGTAGTCTGAAGATAATGGTTTATTCCTTGCGTGACATTTGATGGAAGGGGACATTTGAGGTCGTTCAAGTAATATAAACCTCACATGATCAGAACGTTTATCTAATCGTCGGACCTACATTTTCCACGGAAAGCGTGTTGAATCATTTTGTTTTGCTTCACAAAAACAACTTATAGTAATTTAATGAACGAAAGTTATTTACCACAGACATTCTACTCGTATATGTAGTAATGAAATGAGAACTGATGTACGGAAGACATTCTAATAGGGGATCAAGAACTAGAAACGTATGACAGACATTCTAACATAAAGTTGGAAATGGTAATATTCGACAGACAGGAGCAGGAAAATAAGCAATTTCTGAGTATTATAAAAATCTGTAATGAAACAGAAATTCTAATAATGGGTTGAATATATACTGTTTTATTACAGCCATTTTAATTATGCATACGAAATTGCGATAAGAAACATTCTAATTATGTTGATTGTATTGCAGTATAAGTTTACGAAAATCGTGGTGAAAAATGGGAATATATGACAGACATTCTACCTTTTAGTGGATACCAGGCATAATGGTTGGATAGCAAAGTATGACAGAAATTCTATTTATGTGTGGATAACAGACACTGTGAGGTAGACATTTTATTTATGGTTGAATAGCAGGCAAAGTATGACATACATTCTATTTATTGTGAAAAACGGGTAATGTATGGCAGAAAATCCATTTGTTTTGCAAAACAAGCAGTGTATGACAGACACTCTATATATGGGTGGATAATCTAGCCAATATATGACAGACACTCTTATACTGAGAAGACAAACCAGATAATATATGTCAGACATTCTAGAAATGGGAGGACAACCCAGCCAATATATGACAGACACTCTAGTACTGAGAAGACAAACCAGATAATATATGACATTGTAGTAATGGGGGGGGGGGAACCCAGCCAATATATGACAGACACTCTATTTATCTGAGGACAACACAGCCAATGTATGACAGACTCTCTAGTAATGTGAGGACATCCCAGCCAATGTATGACAGACACTCTGTTTATGTGAGGACACCCCAGCCAATGCATGACAGACACTCTGTTTATGTGAGGACACCCCAGCCAATGTATGACGGACACTCTATTTATGTGAGGACAACCCAGCCAATGTATGACAGACACTCTAGTAATAGGAGGACAACCCAGTCAATGTATGACAGACACTCTATTTATGTGAGGACAACCCAGCCAATGTATGACAGACACTCTAGTAATAGGAGGACAACCCAGTCAATGTATGACAGACACTCTATTTTATTGAGAATAACCAAGCCAATGTATGACAGACACTCTATTTATGTGAGGACACAGCAGACAATGTATTGTAATCGAATCATACAGTTAAAAGTGATCCCAACACAAAATATTGTCTCCTACTTCCTCCACCCTCGAACTCCTGCAGGCTACATGAATGTAGCTAGGAGAATTGAAAACACTGAATCATCGTTTCCTGCAGTATGGCTACAATATCTGCGTATTTTGACTTAACATATACGACCTCAGCATGTCTTCTGGATCACCTTGACCCTCACTGGAATTGGGCAGCGATACAAATCCTAAACATCCTTAATCCACTCTTGTGACATTCATGAAAAACCACAGCGGTGCTATTTTTCACTAATTGTGAATCTACGTTGTGAAGTTGTCAGCCTTCTATATTTCCATTTCTATTTATCGTGCAACTGTTTTCTAATGTCTCATTTCTTAAGATTGGAGTTGGCCCTCTTTTGAACTATCGCCAATGATACATCCAGATGTCAAGATTGTTGCGGAGATAGATAGTAACCGCCTCCCCTGTGATACCAAAAAGTGTTGAAATAAATAAAACAGGTACATGAGTGTGTTAGAAATGGATATTTGTTCGTTTTCATCCACATCTATTACTAGCAATATAGCTCTTTCATTTTTTCTTTTTCGTACAATGGGAATTTATAGAGAGCATTAGTTTTTATATAGAAAATTCCAACTCTCGTATGTGCGCAATGTTCTGAAAAAAAGTATCCTTCTCAGAAAGGTAAAAGGTAATTGTACACATGACATGTTCGGTTCCCATAGAAGAAAAGCTTCCCTAAACAAGCATGACATGCATTAGGGATATGTTGTTGCATGGGGGTTAGTTTAGTGCAGGGGTTCTCAAACGTTTTAAAGCCATGGCGCCCTTAACGTTGAGATTATTTCCGGCGGCGCCCTTAATATGAAGCAAAACATATATTTTTCTCTTTTTTTTGGTTTGGCTAGGCTGCCGAGACTCTTTGCGGCGTCCGCGGGCGCCGCGGCGCACACCTAGAGAACAGTTAGTCTAGTGGTCTAGTGGTGAGATGTTCATCATGCAGTACTAGGAGTGATGCAAAGAAATAGACAGATAGAACAGTAACTGAGGTTGAGTGAACGAATGAAAGAGTGCATAAATGAGCACATGAATGAATGCGTGAGCACAATACTGAGTGCGTGTATGCGTGAGTGAGCACATTAATTAGTACGCGTGATGCGTGTGTTAAAGGTTGATTACATTAATGGGCGCGTTTATGAATGAGGCACTGCAATAACCAATGCGTGTTTCAGTGAGTGAGCATATTAATGAGTGCACGTATGAGTGAAATAGCACATTAATGAGTACATGCATGAGTGAACATATTGATAAGTGCGTGAACGAGTGAGGAAGTACATTAATCAATGCGTGTATGCGTGAGTGAGCACATTAATTAGTGGGTGTGTTAAAGATTGATTACATTAATGGGCATGTTTATGAATGAGACACTACATTAATGAGTGCAACTATGAGTGAGCACATTAATGAGTGGGTGTGTACCAGCTGTGAGCAGGTAGATATTGACAGCCCATAATGTTTCTGACAATACTGTTCCTTGTCTTAAAGGTCTGGTCGTGTTAATGGGCTTATAGATACGTGTTTGGTCACGGAAGGGATGTAATCAGTACAACAATATTCCCAGAATAGTTACCCCTTGCGAGTAGAGCAGTGTATACTTCTGATCAAACCTACTCTGCATCATCCCCAATCATGGAGATTATCTAATGGAAGACAAAAATTCAAGAGGTTAAGACAAGACATGCTATTAATTCACAAGCGGGGAACAAAATAACCATTTATTAACCCTAAACATAAATGCTGGAGATATTTTTACTGCAAGAAAAACTTCACAATATTGCCATTGCATATATGCTTTCCCTTTCCAGGGACAGAGAAATGGAATATCTTATACGAAACAAAACAACAGCACACAAACACATGCATGTATCAAACAATGGCACTGGGTCAAAGTGTATGAGCTCATGGACTGCTGGATCAGCAACCAATCAACCAACCAAACAGCCAACCAACTAAACAACCAAACAACCAACCAAACAACCAACCAAACAACCAACCAACCAAACAACCAACGAACCAATCAATCAACCAATCAATCAATCAACCAATCAAACAACCAACCAACCAGACAACCAACCATACAACCAAACAACCAACCAACCAAACAACCAACAACCAACCAACCAGCGAACCAACCAAACAATCAACCAAACAATCAACCAACCAAACAACCAACCAAACAACCAACCAACCAACCAACCAATCAACCAACCAAATAACCAACCAACTAACCAACCAACCAACCAACCAACTAACCAACTAATCAACCAACCAACCAAACAACCAACCAACCAAAGAACCAATCAAACAACCAACTAACCAAACAACCAAACAATCAACTAACCAAACAACCAACCAAAAAACCAACCAAACAACCAAACAACCAACCAACCAATCAAATAACGAAACAACCAACCAACCAACTAACCAAACAACCAACCAACCAAATAACCAACCAACCAACTAACTAACCAACCAACCAAACAACCAACCAACCAAACAACCAACCAACCAACCAATCAAACAACTAACCAACCAAACAACCAAACAATCAACTAACCAAACAACAAACCAACCAAACAACCAAACAACCAACCAAATAACGAAACAACCAACCAACCAACTAACCAAACAACCAACCAACCAAATAACCAACCAACCAACTAACTAACCAACCAACCAATCAACCAACCAAACAACCAACCAACCAAACAACCAAACAACCAACCAAATAACCAACCAACCAAACAAACAACCAACCAACCAACCAACCAAACAACCAACCAACCAACTAACTAACCAACCAACCAACCAACCAACCATAATGGCTTATCTTGTGAGTCACTAGTAATACCCGCAGACGATAATAGAAACGAAACAAAATATCGAACTCAAAAATGAAATAATGAATTATGGGATACAGGAAACAAAGAAGGAACAAGTGAATTCACAAATGTAATCATAGCTAACACAATTTAAAGTACAGACATCGTGAAAGGATGGATGAAATGAATAGATAAAACCACGACTAAACGAAAGAAACAATAAATAATTGAAACTTGATTTCTTGTTAGCCGAGGTTTTGTAGTGTTAAGTTACTCACCTGCTAATTAGCAGACCCAGGTTTCATTTCGCTGGCTTTTGTGGGTTACCATAAAATAAAAAACAACGCACATGGTTCACCAAGCACTAGGAAATAGAATACCAGGGCTCAATCTCCGAAAATTGTGATGTTAGGCACGTATTTATGGCTAACAAACAGATGAATGAGAAATTGTGTGAATTAACAAACAGACGAATGAGAGATTGTGTGAATTAACAAACAGATGAATGAGAGATTGAATGAATTAACAACCAGATGAATGAGAGACTGTGTGAATTAACATACAGATGAATGAGAGATTGAATGAATTAACATACAGATGAATGAGAGACTGTGTGAATTAACAAACAGATGAATGAGAGATTGTGTGAATTAACACACAGAAAAATGAGAGATTGTTTGAATTAACAAACAGGAATGAGAGATTGAATGAATTAAAAAACAGATGAATGAGAGATTGTGTGAATTAACAAACAGATGAATGAGAGATTGTATGAATTAACATAGAGATGAATGAGAGATTGTGTGAATTAACATACAGATAAATGAGAGATTGTGTGAATTAACATACAGATGAACGAGAGATTGAATGAATTAACATACAGATGAATGAGAGACTGTGTGAATTAACAAACAGATGAATGAGAGATTGTGTGAATTAACAAACAGATGAATGAGAGATTGTGTGAATTAACAAACAGATGAATGAGAGATTGTGTGAATTAACAAACAGATGAAAAAGATATTGAATGAATGAAACAACATATTAATGAGAGATTTATTGAATGAATGAAACAACATATTAATGGGAGATTTATTGAATGAATGAAACAACATATTAATGAGAGATTTATTGAATGAATTAATTAACATATTAATGAGATATTTATTGAATGAATGAAACAACATATTAATGGGAGATTTATTGAATGAACCAACAGATGAGAGAGAATGAAAGAATGAACAAATTCAATAAGTTAGGAATTCAATAAAGAAATTGTTAAATGAATAAATGAAAACAATATATGGCTGTATTAAGCCAGAATGGATTGTGTGGTCAAAAGTGATCAACATTGCTACCATCATACAATAAACAAGATATCACAGTCTATCCGACCAACAGGAAAGGGCCCGAATAACACGTACAGAGAGATACCAAACAAGGAGGAAATTGCTTAATTACTTTTCCTTGTTGGTATCGCTACTACCAAATTAATGCAGGCTCTTTTAAGATTGAATGTCGGGATAGAAAAATGGTGGACTATGTCGCCCATGTTGTAGAAACCTTTCCGTTTTTACAGACGATTGTATTGTTATTGCGCTGTAAGAAATATAATCTATCGTCCATGGCGATGATGGATGTGACTTAAAAGTCCAACCTGAGCCAGAACGGGACTTGATAGTGTGTACATGAAATCCCAGGCCCACTTTTACTATCGTGTGTTGCTGTGTGTACATGTACTTCGATACGCAGAACTTGAACTAACTGCTATCATTATCTCCTTTACTTGTATACTATTCCTGCACTTTTCCTCCATGCAACACTGACCCATGACATCCTGTACATATGATTTCGTTTCAATGCCTGCATAATGCATATCACTTTGATTATGCATATAACCAGTTCTCTCGTACTGCTGTCTTAATCTACTAGCGATATGGTTACAGAAACCCACCGTTCAATAAAAGTCCTAATAACAATGAACGTATTAGTTACTAATGCAGAGGTCAGATATGCTGGATCTTTGGCTGAAATAAAACGGATCTCTGGACTACATTCTGCTGGAAATCAAGTTGGGTCATTGACCTTCCTGATATAAAAGTGATCTGATGTGAGTTTGAGAAGGAACGCACAAAAATAAGAGAGAAAACAAGATGAAGTGAATGATCGAGTAACAAGTTGAGTGAAAGAAGGAATTACTGAATGAATGATCGACTAAAGTGTCAAGTGAAAGAAAGAATTACTGAATGAATGAACGACTAAAGTGTCAAGTGAAAGAAAGAATTACTGAATGAATGAACGACTAAAGTGTCAAGTGAAAGAAAGAATTACTGAATGAATGAACGACTAAAGTGTCAAGTGAAAGAAAGAATTACTGAATGAATGAACGACTAAAGTGTCAAGTGAAAGAAAGAATTACTGAATGAATGAACGACTAAAGTGTCAAGTGAAAGAAAGAATTACTGAATGAATGAACTACTAAAAAGTTGACTGAAAGAAGGAATTACTGAATGAATGAACGACTAAAGTGTCAAGTGAAAGAAAGAATTACTGAATGAATGAACGACTAAAGTGTCAAGTGAAAGAAAGAATTACTGAATGAATGAACGACTAAAGTGTCAAGTGAAAGAAAGAATTACTGAATGAATGAACGACTAAAGTGTCAAGTGAAAGAAAGAATTACTGAATGAATGAACTACTAAAAAGTTGACTGAAAGAAGGAATTACTGAATGAATGATCGACTAAAAAGTTGAGTGAAAGAAGGAATTACTGAATGAATGAACGACTAAAAAGTTGAGTGAAAGAAAGAATTACTGAATGAATGACCCAGAATAGAGTTGAGTGAAAGAAAGAATTACTGAATGAATATGTTACCCAATTCTTCACTAACCTATCACTATCATGTGCTAACAGTTTGTTTCCGATTACCTCGTATCATTAATTGTTTTTATGTTTTACTCATGAATTTAGATCTGTCATGTTAGAAATCGATAATTGATCTCTCATTAAACTGTGAATATACTGGCGTATTGTGACTTGAATTTACGTTATAATCAACAATCACACATCTCTGTTTGCTCAATGTGGAATTATCATCATCATCAAGTGCCGTCTCCGCAACGAAGGTTGGCTGCAACGTATCTCCAACATCTCCTGTCTCTTGTCTTGGTGGTGCACTCTGCTAGTCTGTAACCTGTCCATCGTGTAATGTTACTCTCCCACTTGTATCTCTGCCTACCTCTTGCTCGCTTCCCTTTGACTTTACCCGCAAGTAAGGTCTTCAATAAGGTGTCATGTCTTTTAATGTGTCCAAAGTATTTTATTTGCCTGATCTTTATTTCTCTTAGTAGTTCTTTCTTCATATTAAGTGTCTTTAGCACCTCTTTATTTGTTTTCTTCTCTTTCCATGATGTTCTCCCTATTCTTCTATATACCCACATCTCAAAGGCATCAATTTTGTTTTCTAATTGTTTATTTAGTGTCCATGTTTCTGAGCCATACATTAATATGGAATAGATGTAGCATTATATAATTCTCATTTTTAACTTGTTTGTAATTTGTTTAGATATTAATAATTTCCTCATGTCATTGAAGGTAATTTTAGCCATTCCTATGATAATGTGGAATTAAAGCATTGACTAATTGGGACCCCTATTCGTTATGTTTCCACTCGGTCCCAACTCCACTACATTTACCAACACACTCTTAGACATCATTCACTCAAATCTATAGAATAAGTTCCCATCTCCCATCAAAACTTCCGCCAGAACCGCCACATCTGTAATGGAAGACTGCGTTAGAACTAGCAACTTTCGTACATAAAGTGCCTTTCAGTCAGCCTCCGATCTTTAATTAGCCGCATCAGTCATGCGTGCTCGAACTACACTTTCTAGTAGCAGCTGCGCCCCTTCCATCTCCTCTGCCATCAGCTCAGTAATAAGCAGTGAGCTTGTTTAAAAAAAAAACAACCCACAACACACACCGTGAGTGCAAAAACTATAAATGACAGGTAAATAGTAGAGGCGTTCGAGCACACACACACAAACACACACACACATATATATATATATATAGGCTCGTAGATAAGTGATGGGGGGGGGGGAGGGAGGGCGAGGTCCCTCATCAGGAAATTAAAACACTTAGGATTACTAGGGAAGACGCGAAAAAAATAATGTTAAGGCTCCATGGTTTACCACACACAAAAATAATCAAAATCTCTGGGAAATGAAAGTGTTATTCTTTCAGCAAAACCAGAAAAATGTATCTATTTTTGAAAAAAAATATTTTTTTCTTTAACCTCTAAGGTTCTGAAACTTTTCATACGGTGAGTACACCGCCCCACACCCCACCCCTCATGTAATCGTTAGTGCATGCGATAAATTTTAATAACACGCATTACTCTTGCACGTGTGTTTTAGGTGACGACCAGGTTTAGAACGTCTATTTTAGGTAAACATACCAATCTTTATCTATCTATCTATATATCTATCTATCTATCTATCTATCTATCTATCTATCTATCTATCTATCTATCTATCTATCTATCTATCTATATATCTATCTATCTATCTATCTATCTATCTATCTATCTATCTATCTATCTATCTATCTATCTATCTATCTATCTATCTATCTATCTATCTATCTATCTATCTATCTATCTATCTATCTATCTATCTATCTATCTATCTATCTATCTATCTATCTATCTATCTATCTATCTATCTATCTATCTATCTATCTATCTATCTATCTATCTATCTATCTATCTATCTATCTATCTATCTATCTATCTATCTATCTATCGATCTATGTAATATATCTATCTATCTATCTATCTATCTATCTATCTATCTATCTATCTATCTATCTATCTATCTATCTATCTATCTATCTATCTATCTATCTATCTATCTATCTATCTATCTATCTATCTATCTATCTATCTATCTATCTATCTATCTATCTATCTATCTATCTATCTATCTAATCTGCCTGCCTGCCTGCCTATCTGCATGTCTAATCTAATCTAATCTAATCTAATCTAATCTAATCTAATCTAATCTAATCTAATCTAATCCAATCCAATCCAATCCAATCCAATCCAATCCAATCCAATCCAATCTAATCTAATCTAATCTAATCTAATCTAATCTAATCTAATCTAATCCAATCCAATCCAATCCAATCCAATCCAATCCAATCCAATCTAATCTAATCTAATCTAATCTAATCTAATCTAATCTAATCTAATCTAATCTAATATTTCTGTCTGCCTGCCTGTCTGTCTAAGAGTATTTCTGTACTCTTGTGTTCTGTACCACATTTTCTCTGCTTTAATCGTGCTAGACAAATGTGACAATCAACTATCATAATAGCGATGGCAACAATGTGTACTACACTGCTCTCGGCGTACCCAGGGCTTGCAGATAACGAAGATCCCAAAAGTACCTCCTCGTGGTGCACCCTGAAAACAGAAATACAGCTGCTCGTGCTCATCCTGGCTAAACCTTTTGGGGATCGTATCCGTGAATGTAGAGGCAGTTGATGGAAAGAGAATTTGAATGCAAAAGAGATAGTCCTATACCGGAAAAACATGTTCACAGAGAGAAATGGTTCGGTACCCGATGGGCTGAGACACAAATTTGGACAAGGTCGTTCAGTTCAAGAAAAAGCCTTGTGTTATGTTTGCCAGTATATGTCTCGTTTGGTCGTATATGTCTCGTTTGGGTCATTGACCTTCCTGATATAAAAGTGATATGATATTATCATATGTCACGTTTGGTCGTATATGTCACGTTTGGTCGTATATTTCACGTTTGGTCGTATATGCCACGTTTGGTCGTATATGTCACGTTTGGTCGCATATGTCACGTTTGGTCGTATATGTCACTTTTGGTCGTATATGTCTCGTTTGGTCGTATATGTCACGTTTGGTCGTATATGTCTCGTTTGGTCGTATATGTCACGTTTGGTCGTATATGTCTCGTTTGGTCGTATATGTCACGTTTGGTCGTATATGTCTCGTTTGGTCGTATATGTCTCGTTTGGTCGTATATGTCACGTTTTGTCGTATATGTCACGTTTGGTCGTATATGTCTCGTTTGGTCGTATATACAGTAATATTGTGACGCCTCAGAATGTCGGCAACTTCTTCAATTCTTCTTCTTCTTTGTCTGTTCTGCTCTTGCTATTTTCATTCTCAAGTCGTATGCTCTTTCCATTGGCCAATACGGGTTCATTCTCATTAAGTAACCGAACAACGTGAGTCTCTGTATTTCAATATATATATACCATCATTATGATATATATATATATATATATATATATATATATATATATATATATATATATATTCCATATATCATTACATTATATTGAATTGTATATAAATTCAATATGTCATTATAAATAATTATTTATATACATATTTCATATCCCATTATATTGAATTATATATATATTCCATACATTATTTCTTAACAATAACAACAGACGTTTTTCCAACATTACTTGTTTCCTCACTTGAGCTCTTCCTGTATGTCGTGCAGTTATTTACTACATAAACAATAGACATGTAAAATATAAATCATTATCAAGTGCCGTGCCGAGTGGTGTTGGTTATTATATTTCTCCATGTACATCTATCTCTCTTATATGTCATCATCTCTGTTGGTGTCGTCTATCGAAGCCATTTAGTCAAACTGTCCAATATCTTTTCTCTAGGTTTTCCCCTTGATCTTTTCCCTTCTATCTTTCCTGTTATCACTATATTCTCAATGCCTCCTCGTCTCATTATGTGCCCAATAAATGTTGACTGTCTATTTCTTATATTATCAATAATGCATCTTTTCACATCCATCCTTCTAAGACATTCTTCATTAGTAATCTTTGCTCTCCGAGGAATGCGTAACCTTCTTTGAATAAACCACATTTCCGCTGTCTCCAAACTTTTTGTGATGTTTTATTTATTGTCCATGCTTCACTTCCATATAGTAGCACTGGTTCAATATAACACTTGAGGACATGGTTTCTAGTATACATGAATATAGACTTGTTGCATAGGATATTTTTCATTTTATGGAATGCTGCTTTTGCTTGTCCTATTCTGCTTATAATTTCGGTCTTGCATTTACCATCTGAAGTTATTAATGTTCCTAAATATTTGAAACTATTCACCTGCTTTAAGATTTTCTCATTTAATACTATTTTACTATTTGGTGGGTTACTATTTCTTGATATTATCATTGTCTCTGTCTTTTTTATGTTTAAACTAAGACCTTCTTGTTCACTTTCTATCACCGTCCTGTTTAACAGATCTTGGAGATGTTCTTGGCTTTCTGCTATCAACACAGTATCATCTGCATATTGTAGATTATTGATATTGTGTCCTTCTATTTTAATACCTGGCATATTCTTAATTGATCTGGTGACAATACACATCCCTGGCGTATACTCTTGTCTGGAATAGGGTTCTTACATTCCATGTTACTCTATTTATTATGTTACTTTTCATTCTGGATTATACATGCAGAAATATGATTTTCCATGTGAAGTACAGCGGTGGTTTCCAGTTGCCTTCTGTCGAATGCTTATATAGACCGATAAATTGTATCCTATTCAGGAGTTAGTCATCAACCCAGCATATTGTGGCTGTAGTGATTTTCTAGGCAATATAAATATACTCAGTAGTTTCCATACATAATAGAGTAAGATCCAGGAAAAGGGTAATACAGTTTTGCTGATACTAGATAACACACATAATGACACATACAAATCGACGTTTCTATCAAAAGGCCTTTATCAAGACGAACAGGTGAAAGAAAATTTGATAAAGGCCTTTTGGTCGAAACGTCGATTTGTGTGTGTCATCATGTGTGTTATCTAGTATCAGCAAAACTTTATTACCCTTTTCCTGGATGTACTCAAGAACACACAGAAATACAGTGAATCACAACACTTATATTTAAAAGCACGCAAAAAAACCCCAACAAAAATCGTGGCCACAGAAATACAAACACAACAACCAAAAATTAGAATAGACGATACAGAGATAAAATGTGTGGATAAATAAAGGTGCACGAGACTGCATGACAGAGATAATGAATCGATTAGCACTGGCATATTGTAAGATAACACGGTTTAAAAACATATGGAAAAATAATAGAATAGAAATGATACTGCTAATGCTAAGAAATTTTTTTTTCCTAATGCAAGATACGACTGTGAAACATCGACCCTAGGTAAAACAGCGGCAAAGAAAATCAACGCCTTTGAGATGAAATGCTACAAATGGATACGTATAATATCATGTAAGGAAGACAAAGAGAAACTCAAATATTATAAACACATTGAAGATTCCAGAATGGTGGTTACTAAACACAATAACAAAAAGAAAACTACACCTGTTTGGTTATATAAAGAGACACAACTGTTTAGAAAGACAAATAATGGAGCACCTCGAAGGAGGAGGGAATACAGACTAAGAAGACGATGGACTGACGACAATAAAGATAACATGAACACATCGTTGGAAAATGCAAGCAGATTGGCCCAATACAGAGAGGGGTTCAGGGAGTTCATTGGGGAGACAACGTTATGGAGAGAATACGTGACACGACACAGTGTTCCGTTGCTTTATGAACGGTCCTGATGCACAATGGCCTGTGGTGGAATTTTAACCCGGTATTTTTGCCGGCACCAACGCGCTCTGCACCTCACAAAGTCTATTCATTTTATATGGCTCTACAACATTTATATCGAAGAACAAAATAAATAAAATGTGATTAATGTTTCATACATCATACCTCCAGCTTGCCGATCACACACAGTCTTACAGTAATATGCAATCAACCAATCACACACAGTCTTACAGTAATATGCAATCAACCAATCACACACAGTCTTACAGTAGTATTAAATCAACCAATCACACACAGTCTTACAGTAATATGCAATCAACCAATCACACACAGTCTTACAGTAATATTCAGTTAGATTAACCGTACATAATATGAATACGTACAGCAATATGTAACTCATTTAAAGTCCTTTTCCAAATTTCTCTGCGTGCTTATCTCAGACATCGTCACTTCTCTTGACAAATGCTATGGATTATTGGTCACCATGCGTATACACTTTGTGATGTCTTCCAATGAAAAGCACAAAAAAGTAAGATATCAAAATAAATGAAGCTGCATGAGATCAGCTTGCAAGACTTTCACGAAGAAGGACTTGCTTTCTAGTAAGTCAAATATACTAGTGAGACTAGTGTTAGAACGGGAAATTCCGAAGGAGATACTCCATGTTTGATGCTTGTATATGTCCTTGTATCTACATGTCTTTGGTGTATGCCATCTCAATAGCCTGGAAATAATGCATTTAGTGAGAATGAAGGATCCTGTTGATACAGACGTTCACTCTGTCTATTGAATATTTAGTTCATAGTTCATTGTAAAAGTCTCTTTTTATTTGGGACTGACGCAAGTTCTCTCTACAGGACGACACGCAGACACATTTCATTGTGATAGCCCTCGGGGTAGAATCAAAGCGGACAAGAACATTCTCAAGAGAAATAAATGACAAGGGTTGTCATTCAAATCGGACTGAGTAAGTCTTTTAATATTCCCTAGGAGTAGTAGGGAATAAAGTTTTGTATGTCCAACTAATAAATCAAGTCAATAAATCCAGTAAAGAATATGGACTGGATATACATTTTTTTTTTTAAAAACCACGATAATCAGCAAAGACACAGAAGAACAAGAGCTAAACATAAACATACATAGAGAGAAACTACAAGTAAAACATAAATATCTTGGACACATAGTCACAAATGACGGCAGATGTGAAACAGAAGTTAAAAGGAGAATAGGAATGGCTAAAAGTGCTTTCAATGACATGACGAAAATAGTAAAATCTAAACACAGTACACACAAGTTAAAAATGAGAATTATAAAATACTACATCTATTGTATATTAATGTATGGCTCAGAAACATGGAAACTAACTAAACAGTTAGAAGACAGAATTGATACCTTTGAGATGTGGGTATATAGAAGAATAGGGAGAACATCATGGAAAGAGAAGAAAACAAATAAAGAGGTGCAAAAGACACTTAATATGAAGAAAGAATTACTAAGAGAAATAAAGATCAGGCAAATAAAATATTTTGGACACATTAAAAGACATGACACCTTATTGAAGACCTTACTTGAGGGTAAGGTCTAAGGAAAGCGAACAAAGAGGTAGGCAGAGATACAAGTGGGAGAGTAACATCACACGATTGACAGGTTACAGTCTAGCTGAGTGCACCACCAAAACAAGAGACAGGCGATGTTGGAGGTCTGTTGCAGCCAACCTTCTTTGCGGAGACATCACTTGATGATGATGTCCAACTAAGACAGCGTATTGTGGTCTTTCAACCTAAACGAAAATTCTTTGTTTTCTCATGTTCTCACTGACTCCATACGATTTTACAATAACGAATTTTCTCCAGCATCTATTTGGCGTTTCGTCTTGAAGGACTCTTCGAAGCAAGTATGTACCAGATGGAGTTAATCAGGCACGAGTCGAAGATATCATTTGAGGGCTAAATCTGCTGATCCATGAATGATTTAGTTTATTGAAAAATGCGCCATTGGAAAGTGTCATCGTTGGACTGTTGCACCTTCCGCTTGAATCCTCCATCAACGAATTTTCTAGAATTTCAGAGACTGGCAGAAGGTTATTCCATCTTTCGAAAACTTATGAAATAAAGAGTGTTAGGTTGAAGTTGCTAGCTTTCCAACCTTTTTCTGAGTGTTTTCTTTTGTTGCTATCCTTACATTAATCGCAACTATTGAGTCATCCTTGTTGTTATCTCTACATTAATCGCAACTATTGAGTCATCCTTGTTGTTATCTCTACTTTAATCGCAACTCTTGAGTCATCCTTGTTGTTATCTCTACATTAATCGCAACTCTTGAGTCATTCTTGTTGTTATCTCTACATTAATCGCAACTCTTGAGTCATCCTTGTTGTTATCTCTACATTAATCGCAACTCTTGAGTCATCCTTGTTGTTATCTCTACATTAATCGCAACTCTTGAGTCATCCTTGTTGTTATCTCTACATTAATCGCAACTCTTGAGTCATCCTTGTTGTTATCTCTACATTAATCGCAACTCTTGAGTCATCCTTGTTGTTATCTCTACATTAATCGCAACTCTTGAGTCATCCTTGTTGTTATCTCTACATTAATCGCAACTCTTGAGTCATCCTTGTTGTTATCTCTACATTAATCGCAACTCTTGAGTCATCCTTGTTGTTATCTCTACATTAATCGCAACTCTTGAGTCATCCTTGTTTCTAACTCTCCCGGTTATGTCACCCAACTACACGCCGTCTTGTATTCAAATATAAACAAAATTGGTGCGGTATTTTTACTATTCCACCTTTCTATTTTCCATACGTTCCCTGTCATGGGTTGTGATCTTCCTTATGACAGGTCGTGACTTTAATTATAACAGGTCTGACTGCAGCGCTGTAAATGATCAAATACTAAAACAAGTGCATAATTTAAATATCTCGGGAGCAGTTTTACAGACAACGGGAGAACGGACAGAGAGCTCGAGACACGAATAAAAAAAGTTGAATACGTAAATTATTAGCTTACACAAATTTTGAAACATACATCTATCCTGATGGAAACAAAAAGGCAAATCATAAATTCAATATATATTCCAACATTATGTTTTCAATGTCAGACATGGGCACTAACTAAAGAACAAGAGAGAAAGCTTACTACGTGTGAAATGAGATGTCTAAGAAAAGTAGCAAACAGAACAATTAGACTTACGTAAAACACAGGTTCATATATCGCTTCAATGAGACACGACAGACTATAGCTAAAACTAGTTGGTAATGATGGGCAACGATGAGCACACAAGAAATCATAAAAATTACAATACACAAATCACATTCAACGTTTCAACCAAAAGGTCTTTATCAAGAAAAGATGATGATGATGATGTTTTGTTTGAGTCTTGATAAAGAACTTTTGGCTGAAACGTTGAATGTGGTTTTTTTAATTGTAATTTTTATGATTTCTTGTGTGCTCATCGTTGCCCATCATTACCTACTAGTTTCAGCTATGGTCTGTCGTGTCCCATTGAAGCGATATATAAACCTGTGTTTTACGTAAGTACAATTGTTGTTACGTTTCACGCAGTTACCTTGTATTGATTATCAAACAGAACGAGAAGAAATCATGTGAGAAATGAGATTATAAGAACTGTTGAAAATATTTGTGGACAAATATATTGATAAACAGAGATTGAAATGGTTCGGCTACCTAGTGAAAGTAAACCCTTATTATCCAGGCGCAAGAGCATACAACATGTAAATGGAAACAGCAAGATACGGATGAAGACCAAGCAGAAGGTGGATTAAAACCAACATTCTGACACGGCACAGTAATACTGCATATCAAGCGACTACACGTGCAATAGTCCGAAAACCGATCGTTATTCTTCTTCTTCAGCGTTCATTCTCAAACTCCTGCTGGATCTCTCCTGTAGCAGTACTACTAGATCTCCAGCAGAATGCAGTCAAGTGAATGGAAATTTTATTTGCGCCAATGGCCCGACATATTTGTCTTCGGCGGAGATCGTTATTCAATCATGTGACATCTTATAGCAAAAGCAGAGAACAAGACAATAGATGGAGTGCAATGATCTGTGAGAGGCTTACATATTAACACTGTAATAATCAACAATACAATCCATCAACAATACAATCCATCAACAATACAATCCATCAACAATACAATCCATCAACAATACAATCCATCAACAATACACTCCATAAACAATACAATCCATCAACAATACAATCCATCAACAATACAATCCATCAACAATACAATCCATCAACAATAAAATCCATCAACAATACAATCCATCAACAATACACTCCATAAACAATACAATCCATCAACAATACAATCCATCAACAATACAATCCATCAACAATACAATACATCAACAATACAATCCATCAACAATACAATCCATCAACAATACAATCCATCAACAATACAATCCATCAACAATACAATCCATCAACAATACACTCCATCAACAATACAATCCATCAACAATACAATCCATCAACAATACAATCCATCAACAATACAATCCATCAACAATACAATCCATCAACAATACAATCCATCAACAATACAATCCATCAACAATACAATCCATATGTTATTTTCGAAATTGTTATCGATCACTATTTATATACTTTGTGTCGTCTGGGTGTGGCCTGCCAACGTCGTCCAAATAAATGCACGGAAATAACCGAAAACGTGACGTCAGAATACGCTTTTGATTCTTGTCTTAGGGTCAGACATTGGAGGTTTGTCAGGCTATTATTATCATGTGTTTGATTGGTCGTTTATTTATACTTTGCTTGGCCAGCCAATGAAATGCATATAAATAATTGGATTGTTCTGACTCAGTGACTTAGAATGAGTTAGCACTCCGTCCTGTTATAACGGTCTTCTACATATAAACACATGTCCCACTATGAGTAAGAGGCCTCTATTCGAATAATCGCATGCTGCTGAGAGTTGAAGTCTTTAGGGTATGAAAGTAATGCTTTTGAACACCCCTCTCCAAAAAACAACAGCAACAAACAAACACATATTAATTGCAAATGTAAACAAGAACCACAACGCTGACAATTCCTGTGATCAAAACTGAACAAATAATATACACATTTCAGCGCTCCAACAAATAAGAACACTGTTAAAAATAGAAACAAAAAATATACGAATATAATCCTTGCCGATGCTAAGGCCTTTTGTGCAATGTTTTAAAATCTTCGAGCATAAGAATGAAGACGAAACTGGAATGGCTATTTACCCAAATCGTAATCATGATGGGTTTAGCATACAAATCCACACATTGGCGTCGATTCTATCCTGTTTGACAGATCTATGGAAAATCACTGACCAGCGAAAGCCGTATGTAAATGGCGTTCGAAAATTTGTCATGACACGGTGACATAAGGCTGGAATGGTTAGAGAAATTGAAGGAAATACAAATCTCGTTTTACGAATTTTTTTCCATTAACGTACATTCAACATACGTTTCAAATTCTTTACAAGCAACCAAAATAAAAATAATTAACTAAAATTACATTCAATTAATTGATCACGGTCGCAGGTTCAACTCTGTTTGGGGGAAAATGCGGAGGGTAGGGGGGGGACAACATTGCAGTCAGCAAAAATAGATAAAAATAAATCAACATTGCAATCAACGAATTTTATACAATAGCTTACGTTAAAGACAAACAAACAACAAACACAACATTCACCAACACTACAATCCATCAGCACTACAATCCATCAGCACTACAATCCATCAACACTACAATCCATAAACACTACAATCCATCACCACTACAATCTATCAGCACTACAATCCATCAACACTACAATCCACCACCATTAAACTCCATCAACACTACATTCCATCAACACTGTAATCATCAACAATACAATCCATACCCACTATAATATATAGGCGCTATAATAAATGAATAATCGTTTTCCATCATCGTTGATCCATCATTATCACAATTCATCATCACTACAACCCATCAGCACTGTAGTCCATCAACACTATAAGTCATCAACAATACAATCGATAATCACTACAATCCAGAACCACTACAATTAATCAAAATTGTAATCCATCAACACTACAATCCACAAACACTACAATGTATCATACTACATTTCATCTTCACTACAATCCATCAACACTACAATCCATCAACACTGCAGTCCATCAACACTACAATCCATCAATACTACAATCCATCAACACTACAATCCATTAACACTGCAGTCCATCAACACTTCAATTAATGAACACATCATTCCATCAATACAATCAATAAACACTGCAATTCATAAACAACATTACAATCGATGAACACACCATTCCATCAACCCTATAAGTCATCAACAATACAATCCATACCCACTATAATCCGTAAGCGCTATAATTTATGAACAGTGCAATCAATCATTATTACAATCCATCATCACTACAATCCATCAACACTACAATCAATCAATACTATAATTCTTCATCAACTCTATAATCCTTCCACACTACAATCTACACAAATTATAATAGCCAACAATGTATCCATTAACATTAGAACTTACAAACAATATTGTCAACCAACATCAACATTAGAACTTACTAACAATATAGTCAACCAACATCAACATTAGAACGTACTAACAATATAGTCAACCAACATCAACATTAGAACTTACTAACAATATTGTCAACCAACATCAACATTAGAACTTACTAACAATATAGTCAACCAACATCAACATTAGAACTTACTAACAATATAGTCAACCAACATCAACATTAGAACTTACTAACAATATAGTCAACCAACATCAACATTCGAACTTACTAACAATATAGTCAACCAACATCAACATTAGAACTTACTAACAATATTGTCAACCAACATCAACATTAGAACTTACTAACAATATAGTCAACCAACATCAACATTAGAACTTACTAACAATAAAGTCAACCAACATCAACATTAGAACTTACTAACAATATTGTCAACCAACATCAACATTAGAACTTACTAACAATATAGTCAACCAACATCAACATTAGAACTTACTAACAATATAGTCAACCAACATCAACATTAGAACTTACTAACAATATAGTCAACCAACATCAACATTAGAACTTACTAACAATATAGTCAACCAACATCAACATTAGAACTTACTAACAATATTGTCAACCAACATCAGAGATGCAGTCGTCAACAATTACAGAAATAAGTTCAGGAATTTAAATATCGAAGGATAATTTTTTTTACAGTCAACGGAAAAATGGACAGAGAATTCTTCTTCTTCTTCAGCGTTCATTCTCAAACTCCCACTGGATTTCTCTTGTAACAGGACAATGATCCTACAAGATTTCCAGTTGAATGTAGTCCAGAGAATGGAAATGCGTTGTGTTGCCGTTTTATTTGCGCCAGTGGCCCAACACATCCGTCTTCGGCGGTGGACAGAGAATTCAAGAATTGAACAAAAACCAAATTTGAAACACAAATCTATCCGGATGGAAACCATACATCAAATCATAAATGAAATATTCATCCCAACATTATGTTATCAATATCAGACATGGACACTAACTAAAGAACAAGAAGGAAAGCTTACTACGTGTGAAATGATATGTTTAAGAAAAGCAGTAAACAAAACAAGAAGAGATAACGTGAGAAAGGATTAGATTACAAGAACATTTGAAATAACATTTGTAATCATATATATTATAGAAGATCAGAGATTGAAATGTTTCGGCCACTAAATGAGAACGAACCCTTATTAGCCAGCGGCAAGAGCATACAACATAGGAATGGAAACAGCAAGATACAGAGGAAGACCAAGAAGAATGTGGATTGAAGGAGTTACTAAAATTCTGACACGGCTCAGTGTTACTGCATATCAAGCGACCAGACGTGCAATAACACGAAAACCTATCGTCATTCAATCCTTCGACGTTTCACAGCATAAGCAGAGAACAAGACAATAGATAAAACATCAATGCTCGACAAGGATACAACAAATAACCAAAGGATGTGTTAAATACAAATACATTTTTGAAGACAGCTTAAAAAAAAAATCTCAAAATGCTATCAAAGATTGACAGGTCAGGTAAGTATATATGAAGCAACAATCATCACCCGTTTAGTAAAACTCATTCTGCTTATGTACTCGTGAAAATGTAATGTATCGTGGTTTACAACTTGGATGAAATATCTGTTTGTCCCAATTAATCTGACTTTATATTTATGTCATGTAGACTTCCGGGATTCGACAGAATGGAGAAAATCTTTCATACCGAACCCTACTAACCTTGCTCTTACAATATGCATCGCAGCTAATAATTCTACTTTCCTTTGCATTAATTTTGAATCTATGCGTCAAATGCACGTATATTGTATATCCATCACTCCTTCTCTATATAACTTATTACACCTACCCCTAAATCTGTATATAACGTATTATATCTATCCTACATCGGTATATAACTTAATACATCTACCCCTACATCGGTATATAACTTAATACATCTACCCCTACATCTGTATATAACTTAATACATCCGTCCTACATCTGTAAATAAATTATTACATTCATCACTTCATTTGTGGATAATTTATTACATTCCTCACTCACTCTGTATATTGCTTATTACACCAATCACCCAATCTGTATATAACTTATTACAGCGATCACTCAATCTATATGTAGCTTATTACAAATTCAGCCAATCTGTACATATATTATTACATCTACTCAATTTATTTATATATATATATATATATATATATATATATATTACATCAATCACCGAATCTGTATATAGCTTGTTACATCAATCACTGATTCTATGCATAAATGATTACATTAATTACATAATCTGTATATTACTTGTTACATCAATCATTCGATCTGTATATAGTTTATTATATCCCTCCCTACATCGGTATAAAACTTATTACATCCATTTTACATCTGTAAATAACTTATTACATCCGTTTTACATGTGTAAATAACTTATTACATCCGTTTTACATCTGTAAATAACTTATTACATCCATTTTACATCTGTAAATAACTTATTACATCCGTTTTACATGTGTAAATAACTTATTACATTCATCCCCCCATCTGCGTATAATTTATTACATTCCCACTTAAGCTGTATATAGCTTATTACATGAAACAATCTGTATATTGCTTCAATCACTCAAACTGTATATAAAGGATACATAAATAACTTATTACATTCATCCCCCCATCTTCGTATAATTTATTACATTCCCACTTAAGCTGTATATAGCTTATTACATGAAACAATCTGTATATTGCTTCAATCACTCAAACTATATATAAAGGATTACATCAATCACTCAATCTGTATATAGCTTATTACATAAATCACTCAAACTGTATATAGCTTATTACTTCCATCACTCAATCTGTATAACTTATAACTTTCTTTCTCCCCCCTTTCCACCGCAATGTGTATGCTTTATTCCAACCGTCACTCGGTCTATAAATCTGTCCACATCAGCTGTAGTGTTCACCATCAGAACGACAACATTACACAGATTTAAACAGACACGTCCTCACTTTGTACCCCTCTCCCCTACTTTTCAGTTTATTCAAAACATGTCCCTCCATTCCCGAATTCCTCTATTCTCCCATCCTATTGATACATTACCCCGTTCTCTTCACATGACAAATCCGTTATTTCCAATCTTATACGTCTGTCCTATTACCCGAGATTGGAAATCTGTCGAGTCTGAAGGCCGGCAGGTTCCTATCACTAATGAGAAGATGAACGAACTTTGGATGTGTCCCATCGGAACTAATGTTTATTCAGAAGAAGAACTCGCAGACAAAACGGGCTATGTTCTTCGTTTCCCGTTGAAAGAACGTTATTGTACAGAGAGCCAAGACACGATTACTGTTAAGCTTAATCATAGCACAAATGTACACATATCAATATGTGCATACAGATATGGCGTATCAATATATGCGTATAGTTATGGCGGTTGACGGTGTGTATGAGTTTATAGCATGGTTAAAATATTTGGTCGTTGTTTCTTAAATAAATGTATATACAAAGAGCACACGTGAAGCAAGCAGGAAACACGCATACACAGAGCACACGTGAAGCAAGCAGGAAACACGCATACACAGAGCACACGTGAAGCAAGCAGGAAACACGCATACACAGAGCACACGTGAAGCAAGCAGGAAACAGGCATACGCAGAGACTACATACATGGAAATATAGAGTGTATGCTCCGGACAGAGTACAGCGATTAATATATGGATATGATATATATGTATATAAAGAGAAACCGCGAGACAAGTAGACATTGATATATATATATATATATATATATATATATATATATATATATATATATATATATATATATATATATATATATATATATATATATATATATATATATATATATATATATATATATATATATATATATAATACATTGATAGATATATACAGATTAATAGATATATAGGTAGATAAATAGATAGATGAATGCATGGACAGATTAACAGATAGATGGATAGACAGACAGACAGACGAACGGACGGAGGAATGGAAGGATGGATGGATGGATGGATAGATAGATGAATAGATAGATAGATGGATGGATGGATGGATAGATAGATAGATGGATAGATAGATAGGTAGGTAGGTAGATAGATAGATAGATAGATAGATAGATAGATAGATAGATAGATAGATAGATATATAGATAGATAGATAGATAGATAGATAGATAGATAGATAGATAGATAGATAGATAGATAGATAGATAGATAGATAGATAGATAGATAGATAGATAGATAGATAGATAGATAGATAGATAGATAGATAGATAGATAGATAGATAGATAGATAGATAGATAGATGGATGGATGGATGGATGGATGGATGGATAGATAGATAGATAGATAGATAGATAGATAGATAGATAGATAGATTGTAACGGTGGTGACACACAACAATTGAATAACGGAGGTGACACAGAACAATTGAGTAACGGAAGTGACACACAACAATTGAGTAACCGATGTGACACACAACAATTGAGTAACGGAGGTGAAACTCAAACTTGTATAAGATTTGTTGTCTCAAATAATGGTTGTGTGTGGGTGGATATGGATTATGGATGCATGTTTAGTTCCCTACAAGAAACAATCCAGTGTGGACAATATCTCTTGATCACTACATTGCCAGGAGTGTAGCATATAACTCTGAACTAACAGGTTCATCATACTTCTGTCAGCTTTCTTGACCAATCTACAGTCATGGTAAATCTAGTATTTTTTAATTCTAGTTTTTTAATTCTAGAATTAATTCTAGTATCACCCAAAAAGACTGTTTCAGAAAGAGAAATGTACAATGTTAATTGTCCCGCAATCTCTTCGTCGCCCATGGGGATTATATTATAGAAGACTTAACTAAGAACTAAGAACACAGCCTGCTAATGAATGTGGGATAACAAGTCATACAACATACAAGATCTGTAACTAAAAATGAATGTGGGATAACAAGTCATACAACATACAAGATCTGTAACTAAAAATGAATGTGGGATAACAAGTCATACAACATACAAGATCTGTAACTAAAAATGAATGTGGGATAACAAGTCATACAACATACAAGATCTGTAACTAAAAATGAATGTGGGATAACAAGTCATACAACATACAAGATCTGTAACTAAAAATGAATGTGGGATAACAAGTCATACAACATACAAGATCTGTAACTAAAAATGAATGTGGGATAACAAGTCATACAACATACAGGATCTGTAACTAAAAATGAATGTGGGATAACAAGTCATACAACATACAGGATCTGTAACTAAAAATGAATGTGGGATAACAAGTCATACAACATACAAGATCTGTAACTAAAAATGAATGTGGGATAACAAGTCATACAACATACAAGATCTGTAACTAAAAATGAATGTGGGATAACAAGTCATACAACATACAAGATCTGTAACTAAAAATGAATGTGGGATAACAAGTCATACAACATACAAGATCTGTAACTAAAAATGAATGTGGGATAACAAGTCATACAACATACAAGATCTGTAACTAAAAATGAATGTGGGATAACAAGTCATACAACATACAAGATCTGTAACTAAAAATGAATGTGGGATAACAAGTCATACAACATACAAGATCTGTAACTAAAAATGAATGTGGGATAACAAGTCATACAACATACAAGATCTGTAACTAAAAATGAATGTGGGATAACAAGTCATACAACATACAAGATCTGTAACTAAAAATGAATGTGGGATAACAAGTCATACAACATACAAGATCTGTAACTAAAAATGAATGTGGGATAACAAGTCATACAACATACAAGATCTGTAACTAAAAATGGATGTTGTAGGATTTTTTTTCCAATAGCTTATATCGCTATAAAGTCTCATAACATCTACTAGAATTATACTGTTGTATGGTGGTAGGACACTGGTAGGACAATTGTAGGACACTGGTAGGACACTTGTAGGACACTGGTAGGATACTGGTAGGACACTGATTGGACATTGGTAGGACACTGGTAGGACACTTGTAGGACACTGGTAGGACACTGACAGGATACTGGTAGGACACTGGTAGGACACTGGTAGGACACTTGTAGGACACTGGTAGGATACCGGCAGCTCTTTCTCATGTGGATACAGACAGACATACATACACATAGAGACAGACAGATAGACATACATATATGTAGACAGACATACAGAGAAAGAAAACTATATATTTTTTGTGTGTCGTTCCCCGGGAAGCCTGACCTATGTAGCTCTTGTATCGTACACATACAGATTCAACTGTCCGGGTTATAACATTATTTTCAGAGGCTTCCTAATATTAGAAGTTCAATGTGTCAGCTTACATCTTATTCAATTCATAGACAGGTTTCAACACGTCTCACTCAACTCACAGACATGTTTCAACCCGTCTCACTCAACTAAAAGACATATTTCAACCCGTCTCACTCAACTCAAAGACATATTTCAACCCATCTCACTCAACTAAAAGACATATTTCAACCCGTCTCACTCAACTCAAAGACATATTTCAACCCGTCTCACTCAACTCACAGACATGTTTCAACCCATGTCTTACTCAACTCATAGACATGTTTCAACCCACTTATTAAACTCACAGAAAGTAAATGGAAAGAAAAACAAAGAGGTTCTAGCAACACCTTCTGATGAAAAAAACAAACTATTAAAGATTATTAAGATCAAACAAATAAAGTATTTTGGACATATTAAAAGACGATACCTTATTGAGGATGTTATCCGAAAGTAGAGAAGAGGGGAGGCTAGCAGGAGGTAGGCAGAGATACACTGGGAAAGAAACATCACATGATGGACAGATTACAGTCTAGTAGAGTGCATGACCAAAGCAGGAGAAAGGTTATTGTGGTGTTTCGCTGCAGCTAACCGTCGTTACGGAGGCGGACTTGATGACGATGACAATGGTTTGAGAAGAAGTCCCACGGTCGAAGTGGGTACATATCTGCTAAAATCTGCCACTATTAGAATATTTGACGAGACTATATATATATATATATATATATACATTAAATACATTCTGCTTGCAGCCATTAATTTTAACAAAACATTTCGACAGCCAATATATTCACAACTTTAGATTTGAAAATGTTGCAATGACTATCTGGAAATAACAATAGAATAATCTCTAATACATTCATGCAGAGTAAATTAAAAGTTGTTAGGAAAGAGGTGGAAAAAACAAAAGGCCTAGACTGATAAAATTAAATTCTGGACACTTAATTTTCTTTGTTTTGTAGATTGAATTCAGAAAATGTTTTGATAGAATATTTTAAAATGTCAACACTATAACTTAGAATGTTTAAAATAGGATAAAGATTATTATGACTACGGTATTTACAATGTATGTTTACGTTTATTTTACATTGATGAGCTTGTAAACAATAATACAATTCATCATCATCATCAGGTGCCATGCCTGCTGGCGTAGGCGGTCATGTCTCTCCACAGTTCTCTGTCCACAGTATTATATATATCAAAGTCGTTGTTGTTTCCTTGCTGTACCAGGTTGTCAAACTATCTAATATTTTCTCACATTTTTGACCTCTGTCTCTGTTGCGTTCAATTTTGCCTGTTGTGACTATGTTCTCTAAACCTGCTTGTCTCATGAAGTGGTCAAAAAAAGAAGATTGACTTTTTCTTATATGGTTGATTAAGGACCGTTTCGCATCTGACTCTTTCAACACCTCTACATTAGATTTTCTGGCAGTCCATGGTATTCTCAGCATTCTTCTGTAAAACCACATCTCTATTGCCTCTAATTTCCAACTTTCCAGTTTGTTTATTGTCCACGACTCGCACCCATATGTTAGTATAGGGGTTATATAGCACTGCAGAACTCTCTTTCTCACCTCTAATGACAAAGTCATATTACACAATATATTTTTAATTTTCTGAATGTTGTTTTTGTCTGCCCTATTCTGCTTCTTATTTCTGTTGAACCTCTTCCATCTGCTGTAATAATTGTACCTACATATTTGAATTGATGGACCTGTTTTAATACAATATCATGTTTCCTTCTGGTGCTCTTTATATAATAATTATATAAACGTTTAACTGTTAAATTTACAACTTCCTACATATAATCTCAATGCAGCGAAAGAAAACTATTAAATTAGAAATACTTAATTTTAACCATGCTAAAACAAATGCCTATACCAGCAATTACTGTAAAATGTATTTTCACATAAAATAAAATTATTGTCTATTGTCTTTCCCAAGGTGAATGATTGTTGATCGCATTCACACTTGCCGTTAAGCGTAGGGGTGGGAGCTTAAGCTGTTGTTCCAAGGCCAGATGTGTCGCCGTGGTTGCATTTAATCCATGTTTGTTCAAGGTTATCTTGATGTTTTTTATCCATCGTTTTCGTGGTCTACCTTTGGCTTTACGCCCGGATATTCTTGTATTATATGCTCTTATTTGTATCTGGTTTGGCTTCATTCTCATAAGGTGACCGAACCATTTTAGTTGTTGTCTCTCAATATGTTCGATACATGATATTATACCAACTCTTTTTCTAATTTATTCATTTCTTATTTTATCTAGGTTGGTAAACATTGCAGCTTTTCTCAGACACTTCATTTAACATGTGACGATTTTTCTTTGTTGCGAAGCTGTTAAAGACCATGTTTGACATTGGTAGCACAGTTTTGGTATAAAAATTGTAGATATTATTTGTTTTTTAATTTCCATCTTGATCTTTGGATGAAGAAGTAATGGTGAAAGTTGGTAAGTAACTGTGTTTGCTTTCTGGCACCTTGTTTCTATTTCTCTGTCTAGTCTTCCATCTTCGGAAAAAATGCTGCCTAGATATTTAAATCCTTTGGCTTGTTTCACTTTAGTGTTATCTATTGTTATATTCATTGGTGTTGCTAATTTATTGCTAATAAACAAGACTTGCTAATTTTCATAACTTCTGTTTTTTGTACATTAATTTTCTTGTTTTAATTTAATTTTATAATAAAATCATTACTACATTAAAACGAAATTCGTAGCCACTGCTGCGATAAATCCGTTCAATCTAGAAATATGTTCAATAAATCATAAATATGTAACATAAATATGTAAATAATAAATAATGCACTAATGCAAAATATAAAGTATATAAGCTCAGTAATTACGGAGAAAATAGACAATATCAGTGGACAACTATTTATGAACGCACTATAGATGAACGTTTTTTTTATAAAAGATTATGTGTGTTTGTGCGTGACTCTTTGTCATAAATACAACAGATTTGTGTGATTTAGTTTACAGTGTTGCCAAGGAATTCGATAAGTAAGGTAAGTTATTTTTTTTACTAATTTTGTTCCTCTTTATTTGTTATAAAATACATGTTTTTTTGTGAAAAACGTCTTTACCACTTTCTCATACGTCTGGTATCACACACACACGTACATAAATTACACAAATATATGCATAATTCAATTCTTTATTTATATGTGCAAATATTATTTAAATATCTCTAACAACCAAAAAATTATCACATTTTCAAAACAGTCACCATCAATAACGCAAATTTTCAAAAAAGAATCCGGAGGCAGGGAGACGTTTCGTATTTTTTAATCTGGCTTGCTAAAGGTTAATTACAGACCTACTGCTTAATGGAATTTCCCCATCTTGTGTCGTTT
>CM067300.1:57330811-57368311 GCA_034231615.1 Meghimatium bilineatum | reverse complement strand
CGTCATCGATGGGGATGTCCGCTGGCTTCCATCTCTCCGTCATCGATGGGGATGTCCGCTGTTTCCATCTCTCCGTCATCGATGGGGATATCCGCTGGCTTCCATCTCTCCGTCATCGATGGGGATGTCCGCTGGCTTCCATCTCTCCGTCATCGATGGAGATGTCCGCTGGCTTCCATCTCTCCGTCATCGATGGGGATGTCCGCTTGCTTCCATCTCTCCGTCATCGATGGGGATGTCCGCTGGCTTCCATCTCTCCGTCATCGATGGGGATGTCCGCTGGCTTCCATCTCTCCGTCATCGATGGGGATGTCCGCTGTTTCCATCTCTCCGTCATCGATGGGGCTATCCGCTGTTTCCATCTCTCCGTCATCGATGGGGATGTCCGCTGGCTTCCATCTCTCCGTCATCGATGGGGATGTCCGCTGGCTTCCATCTCTCCGTCATCGATGGGGGTCATTTACCATAAGACTAAATTAAGAAATCGAGACAAAACAAGCAGTGACAAACAGGTTGTTAGCTTATCCCCCAACCTTTCCTTAGTTATCTCATACGACATGCCTGGAAAGAAGACAGTTATCCTATTCTTTTGACCCAAAACTAAAATTTCAAGTTCCCAGGGTGTTACTGAAGAGTCGGCATTTGTAATATTTAATAACTATCCACTTTTTTTCATCATCATCATCAAGTGCCATCTCCGCAACGAAGGTTGGCTGCAACGTATCTCTATCATCCCCTGTCTCTTGTCTTGGTGGTGCACTCTGTTAGACTGTAACCTGTCCATCGTGTGATGTTATTCTCCAATTTGTATCTCTGCTCACCTCTTGCTCGCTTCCCTTTGACTTTACCCTCAAGTAAGGTCTTCAATAGGGTGTCATGTCTTTTAATGTGTCCGAAATATTTTATTTGCCTGATATTTATTTCTCTTAGTAGTTCTTTCTTCATATTAAGTGTCTTTAGCACCTCTTTATTTGTTTTCTTCTCTTTCCGTGATGTTCTCCCTATTCTTCTATATAACCACATCTCAACGGCATCAATTATGTCTTCTAATTGTTTATTTAGTGTCCATGTTTCTGATCCATACATTAATATAGAATAGATGTAGCATTTTATAATTCTCATTTTAAACTTGTTTGTAATTTGTTTAGATGTTACTATTTTCCTCATGTCATTGAAGGTACTTTTAGCCATTCCTATTCTCCTTTTAACTTCTGTTTCACATCTGCCATCATTTGTGACTATGTGTCCAAGATATTGATACTGTTTTACTTGTTGTAGTTTCTCTCCCTGTATGTTTATGTGTACCTCCTGTTCTTCTGTGTCTGTGCTGATTATCATGGTTTTTGTTTTTTGGATATTTATATCCAGTCCATATTCATTACTTGATTTATTGACTTGATCTATTAGTCTTTGTAGTTCATGTTCACTTTCCGCCAAAAGAACAGTGTCATCTGCATATCTAAGGTTGTTTATTATTTTCCCATTAATCTTGAGTCCTCTTTGTTACCAATGGTATGTATTATAGGTACAGCAACCCGAACCACCTCATGGAGTTCCTAAACATGAAAAAAAATGTATTATGGTACCCATACAACACACGCAAAAAGGATACTCTTGGGATCTTTCCTTTCTTCAATTTTTCCCTATTTTGCCATCTATTTGTTATGCCGTATCTCCCATCAGTTATTCACCATCATCATGTTCTGTATTCTTCCCAGAACGTGATTCTTGGCGATTTGACCTGCCGTAGTTAGAGACATGTATAAATAACCTCATATATCACTGCACGATCTTCGCTTTAGACTCACTCTTCCCCTGTTGCCTTTAACTCTGCATTCAGCTACTAGTCGTTTCATGCTTGTCCTTTATATGACTAAAAAAAATCAATCGTCAGTTTTCTTGTTATGATGTTGTTAAGGATCGATGTTTCGATGTTTATTGATCAACACTTCTTAATCTGTTCTTTAGCTGTCCATGGTATACGTACATTTCTTCTACTGCAATCTCATTTCGAACGCAGTTCACCATCAAGTGACATATTCTTTCCAGAACGTAGTCTTGCCAGAACGTAGTCGTCTTTCCAGAACGTAGTCTTTCCAATCGGTCTTGAATTCTCCGCGGTCTTGGGCAAGTTGCCCTGCATCATTCAGTGACATGCGCAAGCATTCTTTAATGTCTTTTGTCCAACGTCGTCGTGGTCGGCCTTTGCCCCTGTTGCCGTCTATCAATGTTACGCAACAGAAATTTAACAAATCATAAATAATGGATTTATTGAGAGAGGAATCAGAGTACCTATTGACGTGTCCAATGTGCGCTGAGGATGTCCCGTATTTATAATTCACGACCTATAACTAGTTGGGGCAAAGGGCATGGATCCATTAACCGCTTGATCACCAGCTGCTATCTCTATACTTCACCCACCGCTCTCTTCCTCCTATTCTCGCCATACCATATGTCTGTTTATATTTAGGTTTGTTTGTTTGATATCTTCAGCCATGATGAAGGCTTTCTAGTTGAAACGTCGTCTGTCCTTGTGTTCCATTGCTACCAGTAGCCTAGTTGATAGTGAGCTAGCTTACTAGCATTGGGTTACAGCGCGCCAGGTTGGAAACCACGTACATACATGACCACGTACCTCGTACATAACATAAAGGCCGCTGGCGTACCATGCTGGAGGTACCACGTACCTCGAAACCACGTACATACATGACCACGTACCTCGTACATAACATAATGGCCGCTGGCGTACCACGCTGGAGGTACCACGTACCTCGAAACCACGTACATGCATGACCACGTACCTCGTACATAACATAAAGGCCGCTGGCGTACCACGCTTGAGGTACCATGTACCTCGAAACCACGTACATAACCATGGACATACAAGTTTATCCTGGTTGTGATCTTTCACCGGTCATGACCGCTCCTACAGTCGACCCAGCTGCTAAAAAGGTACCCGACGCATGCGTTAGGCAAAGTAAACACAGCAAGGAAGGGAACTGTGCACCCCTATTAATAGTTTCTGCGATATAGTACATGAAGAGTTATCTTCATCCCCCGACGGCAATTCTTGCAATGAGATCTTTGTTTACCGTTACATCATTCTCCCAATTGATAACACTTTAACCTTTTCTCCCGTTAATACCCACATTTGTCTTGTTTTGCCGCATCCTCTCCATTTCCGCGTTGAATTATTTCAACCAACTGTGATTTATCGAAGTACGCAAACTTTCATCAAATAAAGGGACATAAGTGATAAATATACACAATTTAGTTGTTATGTCCCGTTGATAGGGACTAAAACATTACATCAATAAATGTGAAACACGGAATAATGTCGTCAGTAAGTCACAGACGTACAAACATCAACACACACACACACCTCAGTACACGAACACTTTAAGATACACACACACGCGCACATACCATGTCAATTCAAAAAAATATTTTGCTTGTATTGTGAGCTCAAAATAGCTTATGTATCCTTTCTTATTTCAAATTATGTTGGCAGTCTCCGTTAAACTGTTAACTGAATACTTTACCGAAAAAAAAGTACTCATAGTAATTAACTAGAAATAAAGAAGTGCTCCTAGTAATTACCTTATAAATAAAAAAGTGCAAATAGTAACTGGCTATAAATCAAAAAGTGCTCATAGTAACTGGCTATAAATAAAAAAGTGCTCATAGTAACTGGCAATAAATTTTTAAAAGTGCTCATAGTAACTAACTATAAATTTAAAAAAGTGCTCATAGTAACTGGCTATAAATTTTAAAAAGTGCTCATAGTAACTGGCTATAAATAAAAAAGTGCTCATATTAACTGGCTATAAATTTTTAAAAAGTGCTCATAGTAACTGGCTATAAATAAAAAAGTGCTCATAGTAACTGGCTATAAATAAAAAAGTGCTCATAGTAACTGGCTATAAATTAAAAAAAGTGTTCATAGTAACTGGCTATAAATAAAAAAGTGCTCATAGTAACTGGCTATAAATTTAAAAAAGTGCTCATAGTAATTGGCTATAAATTAAAAAAGTGCTCATAGTAACTGGCTATAAATAAAAAAAAGTGTTCATAGTAACTGGCTATAAATAAAAAAGTGCTCATAGTAACTGGCTATAAATTTTAAAAAGTGCTCATAGTAACTGGCTATAAATAAAAAAAAGTGTTCATAGTAACTGGCTATAAATAAAAAAAGTGCTCATAGTAACTGGCTATAAATAAAAAAAGTGTTCATAGTAACTGGCGATAAATAAAAAAGTGCTCATAGTAACTGGCTATAAATTAAAAAAAGTGTTCATAGTAACTGGCTATAAATAAAAAAAGTGCTCATAGTAATTGGCTATAAATTAAAAAAAAGTGCTCATATTAACCGGCTATAAATTTAAAAAAGTGCTTCTAGTACCTGTCTATAAATAAAAAAAAGATCAAGTAAGTCTATAAATAAAGAAGTCCTGATATTAACTTTCTATAAATAACACAGTCCTCATAGTAACTGTCTATAAAACAAGAAGTGCTCCTAGTAAATTTAAAAAAAATATAGTGCTCCTAGTAACTTTTTATAATAAAGTAGTGCTCCTAGTAACTGTCTATAAATAAAGAAGTGCTTCTAGTAACTGTCTATAAATAAAGAAGTACTTCTAGTACCTGTCTATAAATAAAGAAGTACTTTTATTAACTGTCTATAAAATAAGTAGAAAACTCTGAAACAAAAACACTTTTAGGTTGCTCGTACTTTTTCTGCGGACACATATTAAATGGTTTAGGAAAGGGCTGGAGGTTGTGCGTGGTCGGAGAAGGTATACATTTTTTTGACTAAATTAAGATGTGTGTGGGGCGGTGGAGGGAGGGGGGAATGTTCCTAAATTCTTGAAATTGTGTTGCCAATAGGCGGAGTGCTGTTAAAATTATCAACACATTATTGACATAATTTATGAATAACCCCTAAGCTTTTATCATCTACTGTCAGTTCGGATAGTGAAACTATCAAACATCGTTGATAGAGACTCACATTTAGATGAGTAAATGATGCCAGCGTCCAGTGCGGGCATGCTGATATACAGAGCGTGGTAATGTACAGGGAGAGGTGATCACTTTTTAACAAAACTAATACGTACATTAGTCAACGAAACTAAATATTGATAAAGACGCATTTCATAATACATAAGAATACTGGCGGATCCAGCGAGCTGCCCACTACATACTGAGAGCTCTCCCCAATTCCACTTGGATGACTTTGGGGGACGGTAAGTGATGGGGGGGGGGAGGCTCTCAGTGCGTAACGCACAGATGGATGTAGACCTATCAACTTTTATGAAACTACGCATAATATTAGAAAGTTTACATCCGGCCACGTCTCTCCCGTAATGAACCCAGACCGCAAATACTGACCCACTACTATCATATCTATAAACGTCAACCGTTCCTCGGAATTAATTCGAAAGCTGAACTTATTAGATTTCACCGTCGAAATTCAGATGTGTCGGGCAATTCGTGAAAAGAATTACAATAGATAGCATCTTAATTGAATGGACTACATCACATCATTGGATAGGGGGGTGGAACGGTGAGGACTGTCCACTAATTACATGAACACATTTCTCTTTTGGCAATTTCTTTACCCTTTCCCCAACAACTTGTTGGCAATTATTTTTAGTAGAAAAGGTGCGTAAAACTACATAATGTCTTATATTTCTTATGCAAATTCAGAACATACAGTAATGAAATTAATTTGAATAAAAAAATATTCAAATATTTAGTAGTTTTGCGCACGTTTTCGGTTAAAATTATTTTTTAGCAAGATGGAGGCGACATTCCCTGAATTATATACAAGTAATTGAGAATGGGGGTAACGAATTTGTCAAAAAAAGGTGTCCTCGTAAACCATTCGTAAGTATTTTATCCTCGTAAATATTTTTTACTAGTTAGTCAATATATGTTACTTGTGGGCCACTATTTGTTACTAGTGGATCAGTGTTTGTTACTAGTGGGTCAGTATTTGTTACTAGTGGGTCAGTATTTGTTACTAGTGGGTCAGTGTTTGTTACTAGTGGGTCAGTGTTTGTTACTAGTGGGAGCCGCGTAGCGCAGTGATTAGCGCACTGGCGTTGCATATGAGTGGTGCTGGGTTGATTTCCCAGTTGAGGCGGTAATGTTTTTTGAGATCGCAACGGCTCCTAAGTTGACCCAGCCTTAAATGGGTACCGGATTAATCCGGGAAGTAAAGACTGCGAGGGAGAGGAGATGGCGGTCAGTGTTTGTTACTAGTGTGTCAGTATTTCTTACTAATGCGTCAGTGTTTGTTACTAGTAGGTCAGCGTTTGTTACTAATCGGTTACTATTTGTTACTTGTGGGCAGTATTTGTTACTAGTAGGTCAGTATATGTTATTAGTGGGTCAGTGTTTGTTACTAATAGGTCAGTATTTATAGCTTGTGTCACAAAACGGCTGCTTATAATCTACTAAATAAATAAGCATTCGTTTTATCGACGTTATTTTGTCAACTCCCCCCCCCCCAATCCTGTTAAGCGTTTCCCCCATTGGTGACGCAATTTATGGATAACCTCTTACTGAAAAAGCTTTCTATTCGAAACGTCCTCTTTCGCTGTATTTCGTTGCTCGTAGGCCTATATTTCGTTTATAAATATTGGTAACATTTATACTTATTTCTGTTTTATTCTGGTAATTTTGTGCTTAGTAAACCACTGGATACATAGATAGCTAGTCGTTTATGCCTGGTAACCACTGGATGCATAGATAGCTAGTCGTTTATGCCTGGTAACCACTGGATACATAGATAGCTAGTCGTTTATGCCTGGTAACCACTGGATACATAGATAGCTAGTCGTTTATGCCTGGTCAACCACTGGATACATAGATAGCTAGTCGTTTATGCCTGGTCAACCACTGGATACATAGATAGCTAGTCGTTTATGCCTGGTCAACCACTGGATACATAGATAGCTAGTCGTTTATGTCTGGTCAACCACTGGACGCATAGATAGCTACTCGTTTATGCCTGGTCAACCACTGAATACATAGATAGCTGCTCGCTTATGCCTGATAAACCACTGGATACATAGATAGATGCTCGTTTATGCCTGGTCAACCACTGGATACATAGATAGCTAGTCGTTTATGCCTGGTCAACCACTGGATACATAGATAGCTAGTCGTTTATGCCTGGTCAACCACTGGATACATAGATAGCTAGTCGTTTATGTCTGGTCAACCACTGGACGCATAGATAGCTACTCGTTTATGCCTGGTCAACCACTGAATACATAGATAGCTGCTCGCTTATGCCTGATAAACCACTGGATACATAGATAGATGCTCGTTTATGCCTGGTCAACCACTGGATACATAGATAGCTAGTCGTTTATGCCTGGTAACCACTGGATACATAGATAACTAGTCGTTTATGCCTGGTCAACCACTGGATACATAGATAGCTAGTCGTTTATGTCTGGTCAACCACTGGACGCATAGATAGCTACTCGTTTATGCCTGGTCAACCACTGAATACATAGATAGCTGCTCGCTTATGCCTGATAAACCACTGGATACATAGATAGATGCTCGTTTATGCCTGGTCAACCACTGGATACATAGATAGCTGCTCGTTTATGCCTGGTCAACCACTGGATACATAGATAGCTAGTCACTTAGATGCACATTTGTCTGAATCATCTATGTGCATTTACAATTCGAGTGTTTCATCTTCTTGCTCTCCTTACAGCCTTCTCTTTTCGATATAATGTTTTTATAAGATCAATTCTATTCAATGTGTAGCTACCGTTTACCATTTGATCACTCACACTGCATCTCACGGCTGCAAATAAGGAAGTGAGAGGGGTTAGGGTTTTCACCCGCTTTCCCCCCTCACACTTAGCTTCACCACCATAACATATGGTAGTCCTATGGATTGTGCAGACAATCACTCTTTCTCCCCCATCCCATTAGTACAGCCGTATCTTTGGCCTTGCAGTATCTGATGTTGAACGCAAGCACAAGTCTGTGCCTTATCAAGAAAAGATAAATCCATGTCTACGGTGAATTCTATTTTTTTCTCTATGATGTTTCCTTAGTCCAAAATATAATATTTATTTCATTTGTTTTCATTTCTCTATGATGTTTCCTTTGTCCAAGATATGAATTTTTGTTCATCTGTTTGGTTAGAAACATGCCTGTACTTTATTAAGTTATGTTTCTCGCTTCTTTGTGTTGCAGGGATCCTTCGTCTTCATCGTCTGAGTTCGCCCCGAATTAATCATCACGAATTTTTTTTAAAGGTGCGTTGTGCTGCCGTTCAATTTGTGACATGTATCCCCAGCACATCCAATATCGGTATGCTTTCACTTCAAGTGAGTCCCTGGCCTGTGACAGTCTTCCTATAGTTAGCAAGCGACGGATATGTATCGACTCTACGCCGTATTACGTCTAAACCATGCCAAAATATATAGGAGTTTGAGAAGGAGGATGATGGAGAAAAAGTTCTGCTTCTAGCTTCTTCTCATGATGATAGTGAGTAATATCATGCTTGGGTATTTGAATGCGTGAGTTCTGTATTTGGTTTAATTTGAATGCGTGAGCTCTGTATTTGGTTTAATTTGAATGCGTGAGTTCTGTATTTGGTTTAATGTGAATGCGTGAGTTCTGTATTTGGTTTAATGTGAATGCGTGAGTTCTGTATTTGGTTTAATGTAAATGCGTGAGTTCTGTACGTGGTTTCATTTCAATGCGTGAGTTGTGCATTTGGTATAATTTGTTGTTTCTGGGAATATTCTGTATATTGATAGGCGCCACCGTTTCTGGGTATACTTTACTTTTACAGATTATGCCACGCAGTGATTAAGGATGATGATAATGGTGGTGATGATAATGATGTTGATGACGATGACGATGACCACGGCAGCCATGATTGCGGTGATTAAAATGATGATTCCGTTCATTATGGTGGTTAATATGGTGATGACGACTGCGATTATAATGATGATGATAATTCTAACAATAATGATGTTGACAAAGATGATAATGATGGTGACACGTTTGGTGATGGTCATGATGATAATGATGTGAATGATAGAGATACTGATGGTGATAATTTAGATTGTGATGATAATGATGACTACGACGATGATGATTATAGTGATGGCGGTGATAATGGGGATGGTAATGATGGGGAGGTTTGTGCTAAATCCCCATTAGAACATGAGAGCTTTCTTAGGTTTTAAATGCCTTTTTTGAAAATCTCACTGTCCGCCATGATATCAACGTTATCAGAAAACTGAAAGTTATTGTACAGAGGGTGGAAACCAATGCAAACTGAAAGTTATTGCACAGAGGGTGGAAACCAATGCAAATTGAAAGTTATTGCACAGAGGGTGGAAACCAATGCAAATTGAAAGTTATTGCACAGAGGGTGGAAACCAATGCAAATTGAAAGTTATTGCACAGAGGGTGGAAACCAATGAAAATTGAAAGTTATTGCACAGAGGGTGGAAACCAATGAAAATTAAAAGTTATTGCACAGAGGGTGGAAACCAATGCAAATTGAAAGTTATTGCACAGAGGGTGGAGACCAATGCAAATTGAAAGTTATTGCACAGAGGGTGGAAACCAATGAAAATTGAAAGTTATTGCACAGAGGGTGGAAACCAATGCAAATTGAAAGTTATTGCACAGAGGGTGGAAACCAATGAAAATTGCTGTTTGATGACGTTTAGTGTATCTTGCAATATTTTTTCCCGAGAATATATTGAATAACTCCGGCTTCTAATCCTGTAATCCGTGTGTGTGTGGGGTGGTCTTCTGATCCAGTAGTTCATGTGTGTGTGTCCTTGTGTGTGTCCGTGTGTGTGTGTTTGTGTGTGTGTGAAGTAGTCGAATATTGAAAAACGTGTTGACTCAAATTGTCATGTCATATGACGTATTCTCTCCAGAGAGGTGTCTTCCCAATAAACTCCCTGAACGTTTCTCTGTTTTAGGCCGTGGGTCTTGCATTTTCCAACGACGTATACACTACTGAACTTGCGATGTGAATATGTGCTATATAAACGGACCTGGTTCAAATACTGTTTGCTGTCTTCTATTTATTCACTTTTGTTGTTACGTGATAAAATATCATGGCAGCAGATGACAGCTTTGTTGTTACGTGATAAAATATCATGACAGCAAATGACAGCGTTGTTGTTACGTGATAAAATATTATGACAGCAAATGACAGCGTTGGTGTTACGTGATAAAAGATCATGACAGCAGATGACAGCGTTGTTGTTACGTGATAAAATATCATGACAGCAAAGGACAGTGTTGTTGTTACGTGATAAAAGATCATGACAGCAAATGACAGCGTTGGTGTTACGTGATAAAAGATCATGACAGCAGATGACAGCGTTGTTGTTACGTGATAAAATATCATGACAGCAAATGACAGCGTTGGTGTTACGTGATAAAAGATCATGACAGCAGATGACAGCGTTGGTGTTACGTGATAAAAGATCATGACAGCAGATGACAGCGTTGTTGTTACGTGATAAAAGATCATGACAGCAGATGACAGCGTTGTTGTTACATGAGAAAATATCATGACAGCAAATGACAGCGTTGGTGTTACGTGATAAAATACCATGACAGCAGATGACAGCGTTGTTGTAACGTGATAAAATATCACGACAGCAGATGACAGCGTTGTTGTTACATGAGAAAATATCATGACAGCAGATGACAGCGTTGGTGTTACGTGATAAAATATCATGACAGCAGATGACAGCGTTGTTGTTACGTGATAAAAGATCATGACAGCATATGACAGCGTTGTTTTTCTATCATATATTCTAGCTTGGGTATGATCTATTATTGTCGTGAAATATTTATTTCATATTAATGCAACATTTTAAAACTTGAATTGTTTGGACACGAATTCAGACATGATTCCTTGTTAAAACAGATACAACAGGGAACTGTCGAATGCTTAAGAAGCAGAGAAGGACAAAGAAGAGCGCGGGCAGACAACATCGAGAACTAGACAGGTTAAGATTCTTACTCACGAGTCCGCATCGACGAAGATAGAAATGGCCCGAGGACTATGTGCTTTGAGGCATTCAATGCGTTACCCTACGAACCTGGCAGATTCTGAATCTATAAATGTTGCTTGTGTGTTTTTTTGAGAACCCCAGGAATTGCGACCCAGTGGGTGGTTATTCTGATGTCTTTCATACACCGGTGACTTCAGCTTTCAGCTTAGTGCAATGCCCATTGAAGGAGCCTTCTAATCAGAGAGGAGCTATAATTGTATAGGTGGGCATGTCATCTAGTAACGTTTTCTGTTGCTTAGCTGGTGTGCCTAGAGGGCCATTCGTGAGACCCACAGACGCATCTGTATGGGTTTATAGATAGATTCATTTTCCTTTTGCCCTGAAGTTAGCGCATAGGGCAGAGGTCAGATCTCTTCAATTCTGTCTGTTCAAAGATATTCTGTGCAGTTCTTGAATAGTAAGAATATTGGTTGTTTTACTTTCTCTAAGTATTATTCTTCTGAATGTTTCTTTTGGTCTACCCCTTGCTCTTTTGCATGTAGGTATCCATTCAAGAGATCGGTGGTGTATTCTGTTGGTGTCTGCGCGTACGACATGCCCGATGTAGGACCAACTCCATATCTATAGATAGATAGACTTTATATTAAATAGGAAACGTGCCTAAATAGTTTTACACTGAAGTTAAAAATGTGTGGTCGATAGTGTTTCTCAAGTGAAACACTTAAACTGTTTCTTGTATCTGAAATCTTGTATACTTATAACTTCCATATATCTTCTTACCAGAAACGATTGCATCCACTAGTTGTTTGTTTAAAATGTACCAGTTATTGGGAAGCACTCTCCTTTCAACAATAGAAGGTAGTACCGCTAGTAGAACATAATTGAAAATAATACTCACGTAAAAGACAGGTAATGGAGTCCTAATTGATGACGACTAACACACTATCACTGAGGGATGTTTACATGAATAAATATGGTATATACAACAAAACAAAACACAGAATATAATCATACAAATGACAATACACAGGACAAAATCGACGTTTCGGATCAATACTCGTTTTTCAAGATACGCCCATAACATACAAACATAAAACATGCATACACATGTTATGTGCGTATCTTGAAAAAGGACTATTGGTCCGAAACGTCGACATTGTCCTGTGTATTGCCATTTGTATGATTATATTCTGTGTATTTTGTTTTGTTGTATATACCATATTTATTCATGTAAACATCCGTCACTGATAGTGTGTTAGTCGTCATCAAGTAGGGCCCCTTTCAACAGCGGACCTTAGTCCAATTTGGGTATATCAAAGTTTATAACCATACAAAATAGGGAATCTCGCGGTTCTGGTATTCCAGCCACCACGAAATCGTGAAGGCTATATCGTTAGTATAACGCTATTGATTGTGTGTATTCAAGAGTTCCTTTTATAAACCAAGGGCAAGAAATTAGAAAATCGCACCCACTTTATTCACGGTTACTCCTCTTTGTTCATGGTAAACTTCTTTTCCCCATGCCATTATGCCGTATTAGGAAGGTGTTTATCCCGTATTGTTATGTGAGCAACAGCATACTTAGGGCGATGTGGTCAGCATCATAATCACTAACTTTACTTTCTCAGAAGATCCATTAGCAATGTTAAATTGGTGATATTAAAAATATTTCCAGCTGAACTGGGGATTGAATCAGATAAACCGATTAGCAGTGCACTTAACCACTAAGCTACCGGGACTTCTGCTTTGTTCATAGTTACATGTAAATACAATTTATCTGTAATCGAGAATGTGGTCGTGATACGGCATAATATAACCGAAATGTGATTTTATTAGGTTAAAATAACTCATCATCATGTGCCATATTCCTTCCAGAACGTAGTCTTTTTTATGTACATTCTGAACACCTCGGGATCCTGGTCGAGTTGACCTGTCTCCTTCAGGGACATGTTTAAACAGTCAGATATATCGTTTGTCCATCGTCGTCTTGGATGGTTTCTTTCACTGCTGCCGTTCACTCTGTATTCTGCTATTAGTCTTTCCATGTTGTTATGCCTCTTTAGACGTCCAAAAAAAGTTCAGCTGTCTCGTTAGTTAGGAGCCAGCTCTCTTCGATGTTTAATGATTGTAATACTTCTTTGTTTGCCTTGTTTTCTGTCCATGGTATATGCACAATTTGTCTCTAGCGTCTCAATTCGAAGACGGCAATGTGTTTGCCACTGTTTAATTTAGAGTCCAAGCCTCACAGCCGTATATTGCCACAGGGAATACGTCCAAGCCTCACAGCCGTACGTTGCCACAGGGAATACGTCCAAGCCTCACAGCCGTATATTGCCACAGGGAGTACGTCCAAGGCTCACAGCCGTATGTTGCCACAGGGAAACGTACAAGCCTCACAGCCGTACCTTGCCACAGGGCATACGTCCAAGCCTCACAGCCGTACGTTGCCACAGGGAATACGTCCAATCCTAACAGCCAAGCCACATGGAATACGTCCAAGCCTCACAGCCGTATGCTGCCACAGGGAATACGTCCAAGCCTCACAGCCGTACGTTGCCACATGGATTACATCCAAACCTCACAACCGTACGTTGCCACATGGAATACATCCAAGCCTCACAGCCGTACGTTGCCACATGGAATACATCCAAGCCTCACAGCCATATGTTGCCACAGGGAATATGTACTTTCGTATCATGCACAGTTTTACTTTGCTACTGATAACTTGCCAGAGATTTTCCATGTGGACAATCTCAAAATCGCCATTGCCATCATTCTTGTAATTTCTACTGCGAAGTTCCCTGAACTATTTATGATTGTACACAAATAATCGAAATTTTATACCACTTCCAGTTCATAGATATCAATTATTATTTTTGGTTGAGATGGTACTTTATCAGTTGTGTCAATTGTTACTTTTGGTTGAGATTGTACTTTATCAGTTGTATCAATTATTATTTTTGGTTGAGATTGTACTTTATCAGTTGTGTCAATTGTTACTTTTGGTTGAGATTGTACTTTATCAGTTGTATCAATTATTATTTTTGGTTGAGATTGTACTTTATCAGTTGTAGAAATGTATTACAATGAGTGCACTTCGTAAAATGAGGATCAACTCCACGGATGTATATAGTTGTTTTTTGTTTCGCGACTGAAACCAGAGTTTTTATCTATGCGTCAGGTAATTCTTACCAGTCTGGGGCTTGGGAACATGTCCATTTTGTTTTAATAAATTTAGAAATTGGGCTTGGGAACATGTCCATTTTGTTTTAATAAATTTAGAAATTGAAGCTTATGTAAAAAAGAATCATATTGTGTCATCATGTGGTTTTAAAAAATAAAAGACAGGTGAAAAAAAGAACTCTACCTGCTCACAGGTAACGAAATTACTTTATCATCATCATCATGTGTCAAAAGCGAGCTGCTCACAGCTAAAGAAATTACTTTATCATTATCTAGTAGTTTAATTGTCTTTAAAAAAAAATAGATGGCATGGTAGGGGTTTATCTCTTATGTATGTACTTGTTTATTAAATATTATAATATGTTATTTTTTACCATCGACGTTTTCGAATTCCCAAGTCCCATATTTGTTGGTTTGTTTTTATTACTTATAGAATTTCCGTTGTATTCCTATTTGCTGCTCTCTGACTCCATTTTGTTCTATGCTATTATCTGACTCCCTATTCTATGCTACTCTCTTACTCCCTATTCATCTATAAGTAAAGTAAAGTAACCCATAGCATTTATTAATGCCGTAGGGGTGTGAGATGTTAGCGATTTCACATCTGACAGGCTCTGCAAATGAGGACTGTAGCCATCTCCTCTCCCTCGCAGACTTTACTTCCCGGATTAATCCGGTACCCATTTAAGGCTGGGTCGACCTGGGAGCCGTTGCGATCTGAAAACATTTCCGCCTCAACTGGGGAATGAACCCAGGACCACTCATATGCGAAGGCAGTGCGCTAACGCGGCTCCCATTCATCTATACTACTCTCTAATTCCCTATTCATCTATACTACTCTCTGACTCCCTATTCATCTATTCTACTCTCTGACTCCCTATTCATCTATACTACTCTCTGACTCCCTATTCATCTATACTACTCTCTGATTCCCTATTCATCTATACTACTCTCTGACTCCCTATTATTATTTGCTGTTCTCTGATTGCCTCTTTTTCTATGCTACTCTCTCACTCTCTATTCTTCTATGCTACGCACTGACTCCCTATTCTCTATTGCTATTTTCTGAATCCGTATATTTCTTTGCTAATCTCTGACTCCCCTTTCTTATATTTTACTCTCTGACTCCCTATTCTTCTATGGTATTCTCCGAATATCTATTCTTATATTCTACTCTATGACTACATATTCTTCGATACTACTCTCTGACTCTTTACTCTGCTACTTTCTGACTCCCTATCTTTCATGCTATTCTAGACTCCGCAACTTCAATATAACGTTTTGATTCCCTATTCTATTCAACTCTCTGACTCCCTATTCTGTTTTTTTTCTACTTTCTGACTCCCTATTCTTCTTTGCTACTGTCTGGCTCATTTCCTTCTTTGCTACTCTCTGACTGACTCCTTATCTACTAGTTTGCTGAGTTTACGTAGTTTGTTAACCTACTGTTTGTTATCTTCTGTGTTCCTATGTCCCCATTTTGATTAAGATCTGTTTGTCGAAACGTTGATTCGGTGTATTTGTGTAATAGAAAACTGCAGTTTGGCAGCTCTTTGGTAAAGTAGTTAGTGGGCTCGTATCTCAAATACAACTGGTTTGATCTTGCTGGTGACTCAAAAGCATACCGCCCACATTGTACTGGCGATACTGCTGCATAAATAAGGCCTTTCCGCTCCCTTCCACTGGAAGCGACTACAAGGACACGCGATTACATACGTAACCGCGCATCCTATCGACATGCAAAGGATACTTCGAAACTGCAATCTTTGTCGGCATGAGCCCATAGACCGCTGGATCAGCAACTAACTAACATACCAACCAACCAACCAACCAACCATCGTCAGCGTTAGAAGTTGTTGCTCAAAGTCTTTTGCAAAGTATAATCAATAGAAGGTAGTACTGCTAGTAGAACATAATTGAAAATAATACTCACGTGGCAGACAGGTAATGGAGTTCTACTTGATGACGACTTACACACTATCACTGACGGATGTTTACATGAATTAATATGGTATACACAACATGTTATTTCATGTAAACATCAAGTAGAACTCCATTAACTGTCTGCCACGTATTATTTGTAAAGTATATGGCTTTGTAGCACCATGTGAATTCGGATTAGTCACCCATTAACGCTTGTAATCACGTTTCTTGTAGTCGCTTGAAGTCACTCACAGTGGACGACAAGCCTTCGCCATGCCTACACATTCAATAATTAAAATGCACTGTCCTGTATTGGATGTTTTTACTGTCCTGTATTGGATGTTTTTACTGTCCTGTATTGGATGTTTTTAATTGTCTGGATCGTGCTTATATCTGAAATTGTGTCTCTTGGTTGTGTCTTGTAACTCATATAGAGGTCCTAGAGTTTTTCTTCTTCTGTTCTTTCTCTGCTCCAGTGTTTTTGTCTCATTATTTCATATTGAAGATTGGAAATTTTGAAGAATATTATCTGCTTTCAGAGAGGCCTGTTCACAAGTACACATGGCTGAGGGGCCTATTCATATGTACACATCGCTTATAGGCCTATCCATAATGGCTGTGCTGCTAATCTTGAACTTTGCATACATGTGGCTGTTGAATCTTTTCTCTCCTATTCTGAAGCATAGAATGACATCTTGTTCTGTTCTGTCAATAATTTGGTAGTCATCTTGTGTTGGTGGTGGCTCTCTAATTGCTTTGATCATCTGTTTCTTTTCATGGTACGCTTTTGCCACATCTGGTTGATCATCAGCAGCACCCACCTTAGCCAGACGATCTGCTTACTCTCATTTCCAGGTATTCCACAAAGTGATGGTATCCATTGCATAGTTACTTTACGTTGATTGCTTAATTTGATTAATTACAACAGTAACCAAATGGTAGTGGTAACAGCAAGAAGGTAGTTTTTTTAAATAAGGTTTATAGTAACAGTAGGTCGGTAGTTTTCTAATATGGTTTATAGTAACAGTAGGTCGGTAGTTTTCTGATTTGGTTTATAGTAATTATAGGTCTGTAGTTTTCTAATATGGTTTATAGTAACAGTAGGTCGGTAGTTTTCTGATTTGGTTTATAGTAATTGTAGGTCTGTAGTTTTCTAATATGGTTTATAGTAACAGTAGGTCGGTAGTTTTCTGATTTGGTTTATAGTAATTGTAGGTCTGTAGTTTTCTAATATGGTTTATAGTAACAGCAGGTCGGTAGTTTTCTGATTTGGTTTATAGTAATACTCGTAGTAGGTCAGTTGGACAGGTTACAGTCTAGTAGAGTGCACCACCAAGACAATAGACTGGGGATGTTGGAGATCCGTTGCAGCCAACCTTCGTTGCGGAGACGGCATTTTATAATGATGATTAGACAGTAGTATTTCAATGTGGTTTATAGTAACAGCAGGACTGTAGTTTTCTAATGTGGTTTATAGTAATAGCAAGTCTGTAGTTTTCTAATGTGGTTTATAGTAATAGCAGGTCTGTAGTTTTCTAATTTGGTTATAGTAACAGCAAGTCTGTAGTTTTCTAATTTGGTTTATAGTAACAGGAGGTCTGTAGTTTTCTAATCTCTTGGAGTGCTGGTCTTACATCTGTCATGACTACTACAGTCTGTGAATGAAGATTTGAGCTCAGCAGTTTTTAAATTTCCCTAATGGCCTGGATTTCTGCATCGTACTTATGACAGAATGTCGCAGTTGGTACAGGTTATGTCCCAGGTTAAGCTGCAATTTTTACAAGTATTTAAAACTGCATTTCTACATAGTAAAAAGAAATACAAACACAACGTACATTCATAAAACGTATGATGCACATTTTTACCGCAGTCTCTCTTTCACAGATTTGTTTTTATAAATAGGTGAGAAAGAAAATAACATGTTTACAAATACAATTGTTTCCTAATACATTAAAATAAATTTTAATAAATTATAAATGAAACAGATGCACAATATGGCTGCTAAAATGTCTATCATTTCCGGTAACAAGCCACGACGTTAAACATACACATGCTGCTATAATGGCTGCGTTTTCGGTTGGTTAGAGCTCGTCTCTCCGCATCGAGCTGTCGAATCTTGCTGAGAATGTTTTCTTCTGCCTCCTGCAGCACTTGAAGTTGTCTCATCAACTCTCTTTTCAGGTCTTCTTTATTCAATGTTACGCTTCGAAACGAGATAGGTTTTGTGTCTTGAAAACTGAGTTGACCTTCCTGTTGATAGAAAGAGAAAAGGTCATGTATATTAAAGGTGAAGGTGAGTGGTGGCGTGTATGTGCGCATGACGACGAAGCCTCGTTGTCACAATGAGTCAACTTAATGTACTCTTCTTCAGCGTTCATTCTCAAACTCCCGCTATATCTCTCTTGTAGAGGACAATGGTCCCAACTAAATTTCCAGCAGAATGTAACCCACAGAATGGAAATGCATTGTATCACAGTTTTAATTGCGCAAATGTCCCGACTCATTCATCTTCAGTAGTTAATAAATGTAATATACATTTGAAAATATTCAATGTATGAAAATTAATTTTGTTTGTTTGTTTGATGGGGGATTAAGCCTCTTAGCTGAGGCACGACCCTTTCAACCTAAGACAGAAGTCTATTTTGGTTATATCAGGCCGTATTAGCTTTTATCTAAATGTGACCTAATGGTCTGGGTTTTTGGAAAGCCGTGCGTGCTATTGCTATGAATTATCTATATTGCTAGGTGGAGTTGATGTTTATTTGTGGCCAAGATGCCATTTATCTAAGTGTGACCTATGGTCTGGGCGAATTGAGAACCGTGCGCGCTATTATTGCAATAGAATGTTATGTTGCTAGTTGTATAAACTTTATTTCTGGTGGTATTGCCTTTTTATTTAAGAGTGACACTAATGCCTGGGGGAGTTTGAAAAACCATGCGTGCGATTATGCAAAAATTGTCCATATTGCCAGTCGTATCCTGTGATGAGCGTTCATCGGTTGTTATTTGTTGAAAGCTGTGGAGAGAGAGAGCTGTGGAGAGAGGCCTGTGGAAAGACTGATGACAAACAATGACATATTTGGTTTAGATTTTTAAATTAGGGATTTAGTCCTGGTTATAAATTGTTTAATTAGTTTTAGCCTATCTGGTGGTACATCATGGCCCAGAACCTTTTCTAATTTATATGGAATTTTATTGTTTTGGTAGTAATCTTTTAGGTCTTGCCTATGATGGTTGTATTTATGACAATGGAGTAGGAAATGTTCTATTGTATTTTCCTCTTCACAGTCTTCACATATTGGTTCAAGTATATAATGTAATGATTTTCCCAGTCTAAGTCGTAGTAGTTTCCTATTGGCAGGGATTTTCAGCTCTTCCTTTATTTGAGTGGTCCTAGTGGGTCCTTTTAGCATTGCATGTGCATGTCTTCCGTTTGCACTGTTGTCCCATTTTTCTGTCCATTCCTTAATTATTGTGTCCTTTATTATGCTTCTGGTTTCCGATCTGCCAAGTCCTACCTGGATTTCTGTTCCTTGTGTTCGTCCTTTCTTGGCTTCCTTGTCCGCTGCTTCATTTCCTGGTATTCCGACATGGGCTGGAATCCACATTACATTAACCCTCGTACCAACATGAGCTAGGTTTGTTGTTATGCGTAGTATATCTTCTACTATATCTGGCCTTTGGATGTCTTGTTTATTTTGAATAGCCTGGACTGATGATAATGAATCAGTCAGGATTGTTAAATTTTTAGGTGGGTTATCATTTATTATTTCTAGTGCTTTTAGAATTGCAACTAGTTCAGCTGTGAATATTGATGTATGTTCTGATAATTTAAAGCTCTTATTGATATTCCTGTCTGGTATGACTATTCCTGCACCAGTTGGGCCTTCCTCTCCTTTGGACCCATCTGTGAATACTTTTAGACTATTTATTGTTCTATCATTTATGTGGTTTACTGCTCTATTTTTAGCTGAATCTCTATTTTGGTGTTTTTTCCCTATATAAGATAAGGAAATGTCAGTTGCTGGTGATATTAATTCCCAAGGGGGTATTATTGCTTTATATTGGTTTTGATTACATATTAAATCTTTAAGCTCTGGTATTTGGTCAAGCTCTGCATTTGATCGCCAACCTGCTGGTGTTCTGTAGCTTTCAATTGAGAACTTGCCTGTGTTATCAAAGCTATTGAATGATTTATATGCAGGATGTGTGGTATCATTTCCTATTTTAGACCAGTAGCTAAGTCTCAGTTCTTTCCTTCTTAGGGATAATGGCATTATTCCTAGAGCTACTTGAACTGCTTCAGCAGATGTTCCCCTGGTCGCCCTAGCTATTGTTGAGAGAGCCTTATTTTGAATTATATCTATTTTAGAGATATTGGCTGGTGCTGTCGACTCATACACAATGCTGGCATATTCTAATTTACCTCGTATAAAGGCTTTATAGAATGTCGTCATGGTCTTAGTCGACGCTCCCCATCCGCTACCACTCATGTACCTAAGCATGTTTAGGGCTCCTCTGCTTCTGTCTACTATATAGTTTATATGTTTATGCCATCTGAGGCTTTGATCTAATACCATTCCCAAGAATTTGGTGGTTGGTGAGAATGTAATTGGTTCGTTATTTATAAAAATATCCTTAATTTTATTTGTTTGAGCACCTTACATTTTCTGGTTCTTGTTTGCATGTAATGTCTACCTACGTATTTTATGGTAATTAATCTAAATATTATATCAATAATTAATCAATGGTTAATTTAAATATTCATTTTTAAGATTAGGGTTAGGGGTTAAGGCTAGTTATGTTTTACATAACTAAATCTAACCCCAACCCTAAATATAGTTATATTTAAATTAATAAATGACTAACATAAACTGATAAACATAGCCAAGGGAAATAATCACATAGGTAGACACTAATTTTAAACCTATTGTCATTTTCTTTTCATGGCGTAGCGGTTAGCCCTTATTTGTGGTTGAGAAGCACAGAGCCTATCTCCTCATTCTTCACTTTCTCTTCAGTGGTCCGGTGGATCCATTGATTTTTCAACGTGGGACAATGCCATGTGGTGATGATTTTTTTAAATGTACATACAACATATAACAGAATAGACAACCAATCTTTTGCATGGATACCAACAGGCAGAAGAGCAAGGGATACACCAAAAGTAACACTCAGAAAAACAATGATTAGAGAAATTAAAATAAACACTGTTCAAACTATTCAAGAAATGCACAGAATAGATTTGAACAGACAGAATTGGAGAGATCTGACCTCTGACCTATGCGCTAACTTCAATGCTAGAGGAAAATTAATGAATGCAAAAAATGACAGGTATGGAGATAGGCAGGAGTGAGGGAAGAATGACTAGTATGGAGATAGCCAGGAGTGATGGAAGAATGACTAGTATGGAGATAGCCAGGAGTGATGGAAGAATGACTAGTATGGAGATAGCCAGGAGTGATGGAAGAATGACTAGTATGGAGATAGGCAGGAGGGATGGAAGAATGACTAGTATGGAGATAGCCAGGAGTGATGGAAGAATGACTAGTATGGAGATAGGCAGGAGGGATGGAAGAATGACTAGTATGGAGACAGCCAGGAGTGATGGAAGAATGACTAGTATGGAGATAGGCAGGAGGGATGGAAGAATGACTAGTATGGAGATAGCCAGGAGTGATGGAAGAATGACTAGTATGGAGATAGGCAGGAGGGATGGAAGAATGACTAGTATGGAGATAGCCAGGAGTGATGGAAGAATGACTAGTATGGAGATAGGCAGGAGGGATGGAAGAATGACTAGTATGGAGATAGGCAGGAGTGATGGAAGAATGTATGTCCTCTCTGTATAGTTATGAAGATCATATTATCAATGTCAGACTCGGACTGTGAGTCTGCATACTCATGTATGGCTGCTGGAGCGGAGGATGGACTACTGTCTGCACTGTTCTTCTAAAGCTGATGACTATCGTAAAAGCGCGATGACTCAGGACGTGACAAGACTTTTGCCACGAATGTTTGGCTGCATGCCTCGAGCAATAGAGAGATTCGGCAAAACCAGTAGCAATTGGTGATGGGGAATGAGCACACTGAACGCTATCTTGACTGCAGTAGTGTGTGTCAGTGCACGAATATAAGCCGACCATCCTGATAATGTGATAGCTACTTTCTGGCTCTGTCTCTGGGTGGGTAGAAAATCCGCAGACTCTACAGCACTATAATGCTGGAAAGTAGAGCTGAGCACTAATGGGAATGTGCCGTATGCCGTGATGCTAGTTTCTAATCAAGATCTTCGTCTTCTTCTGCATTCAATGTCTGTGGCCATGCTTGAATGTCATGCCTGTCGCCAGAGCGAAGTCTTTGCCATCTCCAGGCCAGAGCGACTAAACCCAAAGCTTTTTCCCTCTAATATGCACGCTCCGACCATATCCACAGTCTCTGCCCTTTCTTTGTATTGATATATATATATATATATACACACACATACAGGTGTTTGTCAGTTGTTTATTTGTTTCATAGAGTGTGTTACATTTTTCTGATTTTTTTTAGCAAGAAGACACTTCTTGATAACATCCATCCCTTTACAGTTTGAATGGACGATGGTTAGCAATTTTATGGTACTGTTTATATACTCGTAGCTGGCACTCTGGAGTGTGTTGAGGTTAGATTATGTTCATGTGTTAAGTGGTGTGTGCTGGCTCCGAACATGGTGATTGTATTTGGATCTTTCTTTGAAAGATGGTTGCTGCTGGTCATTAGGGTTTGGGATAGTCATATATCTGACTACCTTTCTCCCAGTGTTGGGATAGTCATATATCTGATTACCTTTTCTCCCAGTGTTCGGATAGTCATATATCTGATTACCTTTTCTCCCAGTGTTCGGATAGTCATATATCTGATTACCTTTTCTCCCAGTGTTCGGATAGTCATATATCTGATTACCTTTTCTCCCAGTGTTCGGATAGTCATATATCTGATTACTTTCTCCCAGTGTTCGGATAGTCATATATCTGACTACCTTTCTCCCAGTGTCCCCATACTTCTTATTTATCCATCCACATTTTGTAATTTTTAAAACTATTTTTGTTTCTCTCTGTCTATCTATGTTCCTTCAGCGCCCAACTCTGTACACACGCCGAACATTAGGGCAAAGTCCAGAGCTATTCAGTTCCTAACAGTGTTGAATTCTTGCTTGTTGTTGAGACCCACAGTTATACACTCTTTGATAGAATTTCTTCGCAGAATGTTGTTTCTGTGCGAGGCGCTTCCTGTTTTTCTCCTTGCATTGATAATTTCCAGGTGTATTTGACTGTATTCGGGCACACTTACGTGAAACTATTACTGGAGATGCAATAATCTGTGAACATATTGGAATAGTTAGAAAGTGTAATATTTCACTGTCAACATATAGGAATGGTTAGGAAGTGTAAGACTTCACTGTCCATCCTCTAGTGCATGAACTGTTAACATTGAATCTGTAAAGATAATTTTGTTTCAGGCCGTATATTAAAATGCATAAAAAATGGTCCAATGTTGTTCCCAGTGCAAAAAAAGGTCTACTTCATAGTTGGATCATATCTCTCGGCGTATATGGAATATATATTATCTCCCGGCTTATATGGAATAGATATTATCTCCCGGCTTATATGGAATAGATATTATCTCCCGGCTTATATGGAATAGATATTATCTCCCGGCTTATATGGAATAGATATTATCTCCCGGCTTATATGGAATAAATATTATCTCCCGGCTTATATGGAATAGATATTATCTCCCAGCTTATATGGAATAGATATTATCTCCCGGCTTACGTGTGTTCGTCCAGCACAAGTGATAATGACAATTTGTTACATCTACTTTTGAAAATTCAGTTAGAATTATGACCATGCATAATAGTTCGTAGATGGCTAATGAGCCCTATTCGAGCTGTAAATGTTCTTGGACAGTTCAGACATGGAATGACAACTGTAGGCGGATTGTGGTCTACCCTATACTTTCTAGCTACTCTCCGCTGTTGGGCTGCAGTATTTCTCTCCTTTTCACGAGATGATGCGCTTTTTTTTTACTGTAGAGCGCAATGTAGATGTATTTTGAGCACGTTCTTCCCTTATATGAAACAGATCAATGGATGCCACACTGGATACATCAGCAGATAAAAAAACAACTATCCAAACATCTATATCTTCAGCCATTCGCAAGACTGTATAAAAATCATGCCCGGACCATTCTTTGGTTATCAATGAAAATGTCTGTGTTTTCGCATCTCCTCCGTGCACAACCAACTGTTTATTGCAAAATAACTTGAGAAAGTGCGTCATGTCTCGTTACATCTCCAAATCAAAACATTTTTATCTTATCTCACTACTGTTTGTTGTATTAGAGGCGCCTTAGAATTTCCTTGTCCTGTTTCTTCACATATTATTAATTATTAATACCCTGTTTAGATTAAGTTACGCCCGTGTGTTGCCGGGGCCCGAAAGGGGAGCAAAGAATATAAACACTGTTTACCTTCCAATATGTCGTAAAGGCGACTAAGGAGGTTATGGGATGGAGTTGGTTGTCCCATCCCATATAGGGTCAATGACCCAAAGCCATGCTGAAGTCGGATGTGTCAGGCCGAAAGGCGCAGAATCGCAGCAATGCTGTAAACCATGACACAACGCATTCCGTTCTCCGGACTACATCCTGCTAATCTGCATGAGTTTGAGAACGATGGCAGAAGAAGAAGAAGAAGATTAAGTTGTTCTCCGACATGTCTTACAAACAAACACACGGACAATAACTTCACCCAAAACATCACACTAACACACAAGAACGAAGAAACGCTTAAATGTAAGATCACGTACCTCTGGGGTTTGAAACTCCGATCTGTAAACATTTCCTTCAGAAGCAACAACCAAGTCAAGCACCAGCATTAGGAAAACTGCTAAAAGACATACCGATACTGACAGTTTTTTATCAGCTGATGAATTCCTCATGTTTCAGATAAAATGTCAGAATTCTCTTATCAAACAGTACGCAATTCTAAATCTTCAATCAATCAACTTTCTCACCTTAACTGTAAGGTGTAACACTTTCTGACTGATCCCTAACTCTTCAGAGATAAACGTGATTTATTAACTAATAAATATATACTCGTTCAGAGATCACGTCAACTTTCTTCAGTGGCTACTTAAGAATTGATAAGTAATCTTTGATAATTGACAAATTTAGGCTGCGCTTTGAGTATTCTTCCAGACTCTGACTTCAAGGATGAGATGTATTATATTCGTGAGTTCTCCCAAAGAGATTGAAATAGTTCAGTTGTGCAATTTATAATTTCTATTTTTGTTGTAGTTTTTGTAGTTTCTTGTGTGTTTTAGTTCTTACTGGTTCTAGTTTGAATGACACAATTTCATGATATGGATTGATCTCATTAGCTCTCGTTACCACTGTGGAGGAAAGAAAGAGATTCAAACTGTGAGACGAAAATTTAAAAAAAACAGGTAATAGGTTGTTGCTAAGTATTTATTATATCATCATCATCAAGTGACATATTCTTTCCAGAACGTAGTCTTTCCTATGGATCTCTTGAATTCTCCGCGGTCTTGAGCAAGTTGCCCTACATCTTCCAGTGATATGCGCAGGCATTCTTGAACATCTTTTGTCCAACGGCGTCTTGGTCGGCCTTTGCCCCTGTTGCCTTCTATCAACCCCTTCATTAACACTCTCTCCATGCCGTCGTGTCTCTTAATATGACCGAAAAAAACTAGCTTTTTCTTTAATGTAGTGTTCAGAAGCCAGCCTTCCTGAACGTTAATTGTTCGTATCACCTCCTGGTTTGTTTTCTTATTTATTATATACTGGTATATATATATATATGGATAACTCTGCAACTATGATTTTCCAGAAACGTATAGGTTCGTAGTATATTCTACTTATATTCTACGATATTCATTCTACATCATGTAGTATAACGAAATTTGGCTCGTTATAGTTCGGCTCAAATGGAAACGGGTGGTGCTGATTAAACATTTTCAAAGATTTGGTGTGCTCCGGCAAAGCTACCATTGATATGACTGGTCAACCTTTTATCTCTGATCGATGCAATATGATCTAACACATGTACATATGTATCGATAACGGCTAGATCTAATGAGCGATGAAAATTTGTATTATTTCATTTTTATCCGCGTTTATTCAGTTTAAATAAATGTTTACGTTAAATTAACCTGTCAGAGACATGACTACTATAAACAATAGTATACGCTATGGCTTATACCGCATAATACTGTATATGTATGTGCGTTCCTGTTGTATTCTTAAATTATACTGGATTGGGCCTTGAATTCTCCAGTAAACAGTGCTGTAATATTGTTCTGGAAAGAATTCGTCACATAACGCACATGAGTGTACGTAACTTTTATAAAGTTACAATTTTACGCTGTTTTTCCTATTCCCGGAATAGTACAATTCGTACAAGCAAGAAGGATCTTATTCTATGGACTGTAACCGTGGGTGTAGTCAATGCATGTTTTTTTTTAAAATTGCAGTTAATATGTGAAAACTGAAACATATCAAAGTCGTTGCCACATTATAAGAAACATATTCTATTCTATTTCATTTTGGTTGTATTCTCGCCCGGTATATATATATATTTTCAATATAAATTTTCAATATATATATACCGTCGTGTTCGAAAACAGTCGAATAGTGAGCCGTCAAAGCAATACAACACATTTCACCTCGTGACATCGACCCGCTCTGGGTATGAAGCTTCTTCTTATGGCAATGCATACCGCAGGGAGTTGATCTCACTAGGGTATGCATACCGTACGAAGTTGAAGTCACCTGAGTATGCACACCTCAAGGAATTGAACTCACCTGAGTATGTATACGGTACGAAGTTAAAATCACCTGAATATGCACACGGGTATGAATTTATCTGGGTATGCACACCGCAGGGAGTTGAAGTGAACTGGGTATGCACCCCGCAGGGAGTAGCGATGACCTGGGCATGCACTCCGCAGGGAGTTGTATTCACCTGGGTATGCAAGAAAATTTAAATTAATGACTAAAACTTGTTGGAATAAAACTGGTCATCAAAACGAGCATGACTGCAATCTTGCCTAAGAAAGCATAGGTTATGAAGTCAAATATTCTGGACCAGAAGGCCCATCCCTAATAACAGTATCACCGAAATCGTAAACAAGATGAACACACCTATGCACTTATAGAGCAGACGAACATGCCTTAGAGGATATCCTACAGAACTATTCCAATTATGAACATGCTTGTTCAAAGGCTCCACCTTGCCTCCACCGATTTATGGAGCCAAAGAAGAACTAAGACAACCATAGAGTTCAACCAGAAAATTGACTGATATCTAGCAAACAAATGAAAAAACTACAATATTCACCATCATCAGGTGTCATACCAACTGGTGTAGGCGATCACGGATCTCCACAACGCACTACTTCCAGTATCTTTCATCAGTATCGTTGTGAATTCTTTTCCATGCCGCGATGCCAAACTATCTAATATTTTGTTACGCTGTCGTCCTCGATTTCTCTTGGCTTCTATCTTGTCTATTGTAACTATGTTCTTCAAACCTCCCTGTCTCAATAGAATATCCAAAAAATAAATACAGTCTCTTTCTATCAATAAACAACTCTCATCCAGCATTCGACTCCTACAGCACCTCTTCGTTAGTCTTTCTACCTGTCCGTCATAATATCAGCATTCTTCTATAGAGCCACATTCGCATGCGGTTGCATCTGTGGGTCTCACTAATAGCCCACTAGACAAACCATCCATGCAACAGAAATCCTTAGTAGATGACATGTCGTTATATTGAGGCTCTCTTATGGAAGCTTTGTAGCATGTCATGTATACAATTATAAACCACCTCTGAGTAGAAAGATCCTTCAATAGACATTGCACTAAGCCGAAAGCTGAAGTCTCCTAGATATGAAAGAAATCTCAGAAAAATCATCCCACTGCACATAGGAAGTAAGAGCCAATCGCGCACTATTCCTGAGATTCTCAAACAAACAAACAATGATAAAACCACAGATCGCTTGCTTCCAATTTTCCACAATCTTGTTTTATTGTCCAAGACTCGCGTCCATATGTTAGAATTTAACAACACAATTAGAACATAAAAAATCGAAGGATTTCTACAGACAATCACATAATCTCCAGACAATCACGTAATCTCCAGACAATCACGTAATTTCCAGACAATAACAATCACATAATGTCTGATAACTAAATATCGCTCAAGTACACGTCTGGCCCAGCTGATATCTGAAACACTCCATCCGCCAATGTTTGCAGATTGTTGAGATCGCCTGTAATTAATTGTTATGTTGTAGCATTAGTCTGTTTCTTTCAAGCTGGTACTTTTATTATATTTACCATCGTCCTCTCTCTCAAATTTATTATTCTGTTTATTTTCTCTTCCTCAAAATTGTTATTGTTTTAGTAGCGAGTGTGATATTCTTTGTCCAAAAGAATATAAATACACATACCTCCCAGAAAAATTTACTATAAAAAAGAGAAAGGTATTTTATAAATATTTGAAAAAATGAAATTATGTGGTTATGTGTTACAACCAACTTATACACCAAGACAAACAGAGATTTTTGTACACTATATCGTGGAACCGTGTAGCGCAGTGGTTAGCCCACTGACTTCGCATATGAGTGGTCCTGGGTTCATTCCTCAGTTGAGGCGGAAATGTTTTTCAGATTGCAACGGCTCCCGGGTCGACCCAGCCTTAAATGTTACCGGATTAATCCGGGAAGTAAAGACTGCGAGGGAGAGAAGATGGCTACCGCCCTCATTTGCAGAGCCTCTGAAATGTGAGATCGCTAACATCTCACACCCCTACGGCATTAATAAATGTTATGGATTACTTTGTATCGTAGAGAAGAATGCAACACTCGGGGAGCCCATAATATCAAAACAACCAACGAAAGAGAAAGTACATGGGGTCAGACACAAAACTTGTTTGTGAGTAGTAATATCACTTAGCAGGAAATGCAGAGAATGGTGTCCCACAGCTGTGGAAAAAGAAGTGTAGGCTTAGTGTAGGCTTTGGTCAGTGAGAATACCAAAGAGGGGGATGTTATTATATACGCTGATGGATCTGTGATTAGGCATGTTCGCAGTGCTTGAATCTTCACAGCTCAGTGCGTAGGTAAAACAATCAAGGATTAGAGTGGTGCCTTTGCAGTCAATGCGAGTAGAACGACCATGGAGACTATGGCGGTAACCAGGGCATTTGAGTGGCTACATACACAGAAGGTAACGCAGGTCTGCATCTTGAGTGACTATGAGTATGATTAAGAAGGTACAAATGGGTCTCGTTCGCGAACAGTGGATTGAGACCTTGAGAAAGGCGAGGCTGAAAGTGGTTACATTTATTTTCGTGCTGGGACATGTGGGCGTTTGAGGCAATGAAAGAGCGGATCAACTGGTATCATGCGCGATTGTGGCACAGGGCGATGGGGCAATGGATCGCGCTGACGTTCTGAATTCCTTAAGAGATATAACACGCTAGAATGAGACTAATGTGGATGATGATTCCTTTTCAATGGCTAGGATTTAAAGATCAGGGATTGAAATGCGGTGTTGCTAGAAGTGAACATTTTTGAGGGCGCAGAAGAATGACGGTCAACCAGCATAGAACCGGTACTGTCAGCAGAAGTGTAATGGCGGATACACTCAAGGAGAGATCAGAGCAACTATATACGTGTCCAGTTTCCAGAGATGATGATTCGACGACTAACTAACTAACTAAACACGAACTCGACGAACAGATAATGCAGCCACAGCAGAGTAACCAGGCAGGATACACCAGAACAACCATAAGGAGCCCCTACAAATCATCAAATAGATGGCAGTACAATCATGACAGCGACATCACCCAAACCAGCACTTAAAACAACACCATAAATGTACTTCTAATGAGTACCCCACCCAGACTACACCATAGTCCATCAAAGAAATAAAAACAAGTCACAATAAAGTTCTCTTAAGGGCTACAGCCAGAAGCCACGACTGTCCCCCGGGCTATGTAGTAAAATTCTAGAGCTAATCAGTCAATCACTCATCAAGGAACAAATGCCCCCGCCGCGAAGACGCTCTGGTATAACCAAATATGAATTAATTCCAGTGAGGGGAATCCTTCAGTCAACAAACAAACTAATCTTGACCATCTGTCAAGTGTATCATCATCTACAGGTAGCACATCCTGAACAGGATGTAGCAGTCATCACAGACTTACGAAACGTCTGTCGATCTTGAGCTAGTCACTCTTCTTCTGTTGTTGTCATCATTCCATTATTTCTTTATTAGTAATCCACATCAGTTAACGCGGGAAATCGTGGTACAATTCTGCTCTCCGTTCCAGTAGCCATCCACACTATTAGACTAATAGGGTATGGGTATGAATAAAAATACATATAACAGTGTGCAAGACAGTATTAACGTTGGCGTAGTGGCTAAGCCGTTCGCTTAGTGCTCAAGATGTCGCGGGTTTGAATCCCGCTCCTGTTTTTATTATTAAAGAGTGGATTTTTTTCCTAGATTCCTTGGGATTATCGCTTGTAGCTACCGAGTTACGTGCTATGAGTGGTACTCTCAGCAGGCGACGTGCCGCTTCGATGATAAGGGACGGAGTACATATGGGGTTACCCGAGTCAACATTTCAACGTTTCAACCTTAAGGTATTTTTCAAGAAAATACAAGACAAACAGTAAAAATAATTGCGCTATCACAAAAACATTAGACGGCAGACATTTAAAAGAAATTACGTCACATTAGAATTTAGAAAGAATTTGGACAGAATTTAACGTCTGTTAATTAAATGTTGACTTCTAATGCTTTTTTTTTTGTTAGTGCCATTATTTTTACTGTTTGTTCATCTAGAATTCACCTTGAAGTGGTGATAGGGATTAGTTCAGTCATCAGGGTTGGAAACTAAGACTGGTCGACCACAGTCCTGCCCAAGTACGCAGGATGCTGAAGACGGAGGCAACGAGCCAAAAGACGCACAATTATAGAGGATGCCACGTACAAAACATAGAAACATGTCTATATCCAATACAGATATAGACATGTTTCAAGTGAACGAAAGAGAAGAAAAAAACCCTGTTTGTTCACTGTCTTATATTTTCTAGAAAGAGGACCTTACAATTGAAACGTTGAAACCGTCTTGTATATATTATCTGTAATTTTTTCAAACAAATACCCCAAAGTCCTGTTAATAAGGCATTATTATACATGCACGATGAGACGAAGCCAGGGGAGACCTCTCCAGAGAACTCTTCTACCCCTGACTTTCAGTGCATCGACCTTGTTACGTACTTCTGTGATTTTCGGATATTTCCCGAGGACATACTGTCTCCTCTCACCTCTGCTCACTCCAATTTCTGTCATTCTTTCTATGTCCACGTTATCGTTTTCAGCATCATCTTCTTCATTTTTTAACTTCTTCTTCTTCTTCTTCTTCTTCTGCTGTGTTAATTATGTACCAAACTATCGCAGAAAATCTGTAAACCACGATGCAGCTAGGTTGTTTTTTTGTGTGGATAATTTCTACATGTTCTTGTGATTTTGGGTGGAATATTTTGTGGAGACCCATTAAATGGTTTACCAAAAATAGGAAGTATAACTTCTTTTTTTTTAGGGGGGTGGGGGGTCTTTTTTCCTAGAACTTTTCTTCTTCTCATTATTGCTCAAACTCCTACATGTTGGCAGGGCGGAGTCGAAATAACGCAATGTGTCGTGTCATGGTTTATAGATCAGCTGCGATATTTGTGTCTTTCCGATTGATACATCCGACTTCAGCATGGCTTCTGGATCACTTTGTCTATTTATGAGATGATGAGCTAATTGCAACACAAAACCTCTTTAGTCGCGTTTTAACAAAACCTCTTTAGTCGCGTTTTAACAAAACCTCTTTAGTCGCGTTTTAACAAAACCTCTTTAGTCGCGTTTTAACAAAACCTCTTTAGTCGCGTTTTAACAAAACCTCTTTAGTCGCGTTTTAACAAAACCTCTTTAGTCGCGTTTTAACAAAACCTCTTTAGTCACGTATTAACAAAACCTCTTTAGTCGAGTTTTAACAAAACCTCTTTAGTCGCGTTTTAACAAAACCTCTTTAGTCACGTATTAACAAAACCTCTTTAGTCGCGTATTAACAAAACCTCTTTAGTCACGTATTAACAAAACCTCTTTAGTCGCGTATTAACAAAACCTCTTTAGTCTCTTAGTCACGTTTTAACATATGCATTTCAGGCAAAAGTGTCAGTATTCATTTCTCCCTTTCGGACCCCGGCTACACGCATGTGTTCTTAGTATATTTATATTCTAACTTCTTACGGAGGGTGTTTAAGCCATGCTTTGTGCTGAACCCTCTTTCTTTATCTGAACCCTCTTTCAGAAACACAGGATTCCATTCTCTGGACTACATCCTGCTAATCTACAGGAGTTTGAGAATGAACACAGAATAAGTCTGTTGCAGAAGTTGATATAAAATGTGTACCTTTGAAAAGAAAGAAACTCTAAACATAAATATACATGGAGAGATACGACAACAAGTAGATCATTGAAAATATATTGGACACATACTCGCCAAAGAAGGTAGATAAGAAACAAAATTACAAGAATAGTAATAACTGAAAGTACTTTCAATGACATGAGAAAAGTATTGAAACCTCAGTAAATTACAAACTAAAACTAAGAATTATAAAATGATACATTTATTCTATATTAATATGTTGCTCAGAAACACGGATAATGAAGAAGAAACTAGAAGACAGAATTGATGTCTTTGAGATGTGGAGATATAGAAGAATACGGAGAAATATCATGGAAAAAAAAGAGGAAAACAAGCACAGTGATTCTGACAATAGTGTATATGAAAAAAAGAAATATTAAAATAATATAAAACAACATTTTTGGACACATTAAAAGACATGACACTTTGATGAAGACCTTACTTGACCGTAGAGTTGAGGGGAAGCGAGCAAGAGGTAGACAAAGATACAAGTGCTCATGTACCTTCACAGCTCAATGTGAATGGAAAACTATTATAGAAGACAATCAATACAAGGTTATTATACAAGAAAAGACAGTGGAGCTTTCGATGTAACTACAAGTAACATGAAAATGGAAACCGTGGTAGTGACCAGGCCCTTGAACCGGATGGACAGAGCACCTACTCATGTCTGTAATCTCAGCGACTCAATGAACATCTTGTCTTGTCCTGTTTTGTCCTATCCTTGTGCGTCGCTAGGAGTCATGGAGAGCCAAAGTTTTCTTTCTTTAACCAACTGTGATGCCGCTACCATAGTTCAGCATTGAAGTTCTATTATTTCTCTGTCATCTATCCATCTTCGTCTGGGTCTTCCCCTGTTTCTCTTTTCAGATGATCTTTTATTGAAGGCTATCAATAGAATGCGATCTCGTTCCATTCTGATTAGGTGGCCGAACCATTTTATCTTTTGTATGTCTATGTATTTTTTGCACGATATTGATTTCATCAGATTTCTTATAGTGTCATTGTTTATTCCATCTCTTTTGTTACATCCAGTGCTGTTTTCAGGCACTTCATTTCACATACGGCGAGTTTTTGTTCTAGCTTCTCTGTCAAGGTCCAGGTCTGACATAGGTAGCACAGTGTCGGCATCTACTCTATGTTTATTAACATTCTCTAGGAGATCACTGCGCATGATCAGGAAAATACAAGTGCACCGTATTCGTGAACAGTTGTTTGATGCTTTAGGAAGGTCAAAGTTGGAGGGTGTCACATTTATTTTTGTGCCTGGTCATTCGGGTGTTCAAGGCAATGAAAGAGCAGATAGAGTGGCAGGTTCTGCAACAGTATATAATGACGGGGCAATGGATATCACATGCATATTGAACTCTTTGGGAGAAGCTGTAAGATCAAACACAATAAATGGAGACGATTCCTTTTCATGTGCAAAATATAGGAGTTGGGCTTGTTACGCCAAATATAGGAGTTGGGCTTGTTACGCCAAATATAGGAGTTGGGCTTGTTACGCCAAATATAGGAGTTGGGCTTGTTACGCCAAATATAGGAGTTGGGCTTGTTACGCCAAATATAGGAGTTGGGCTTGTTACGCCAAATATAGGAGTTGGGCTTGTTACGCCAAATATAGGAGTTGGGCTTGTTACGCCAAATATAGGAGTTGGGCTTGTTACGCCAAATATAGGAGTTGGGCTTGTTACGCCAAATATAGGAGTTGGGCTTGTTACGCCAAATATAGGAGTTGGGCTTGTTACGCCAAATGAGTCGGACAATTCACGCAAATAAAACGACAACACAACGCATTTACCTTCTCTGAGGGGGGCTATCAGCAGGTGGAGAGCCCAACATCCAAATGGAAATCTTGTAGGAACAATGTCTTGTTACTAGAACAATTCAGCCGGAGTTTGAGAATCAACGCTAAAGAAGAAGAAGAAGAAGAAGTGGTTGGACTTGAACTCTGGCATGGCAAGACATGAACATCTGGTAATAAAGTACAATCAATTGCAAGAAATTAACTTGAAACCAAAGAACCAACACATACCACCTGAACACCATAAAATCACTTCTATCGCAAATAAACAACAAAGCTAAATAATTAGCTCTCTAATGGATTCAAGATCATTTACAAAATAAAGGAGATAAGATAGCAGATCAACAAGTTAACACTGGAAGTAACTGTCAGCAACATTATGTAGAAGATGCAGTATCATTTCCAGAAGTCCATCAACAAAATGTTCATAATCATGAAATAGGTCTAAATTCTGCAGGAGTTTGAGAATGAACGAAGAAGAAGAAGAAGTACTCAATTCACACATGCGGTCAAAAAGACAATACTATCCACAAACTTCGAAAAAAGAACAAAGAATGATTTTTAGATTGAGCACAACCACAACAGATACAAACAATACATCTATAGAAGATTTGGAGTTGGTGACACCAATATGTGCTTCCTTGGATAATCTGCAGAAAACAAAGAACATTTTTTACCAAAGTACTCACTGACTGACACCACAAAAAGAAAACTATGGCTATTTGATAAATCTCTGACGATAAGCTCTAAGACCCTGAAAGATATTGGCGACACCAACGGTGTCTACAAGATCTCTTCAATACCGCATTTAGAAAGTATATGGAAAGCATATTCTATAAGAACGAAAAGCCTAATTTGAAATCGTCTTCTACGTCATATAAACGGTTACGGTCTAATCTAGGTCTTGTTTATATAAATTCGAGTGTTTTCGATTCATGTGATATATCACTAGTTTTAGTTTTATGAATAGGCGTTAACACACTCTGGGCAAACCTATAAGTGTTCGGTGACTACCATCACATGACTAAGAGTATGCATGCTGATAGTTCTCGTAGCTCGCTGGTTACCACACCTAATACGTACCATCAATCGTACTATTTTCACACCACAGAGATAATTCCAAATTCTTTAAGTTTCAATAGCATATTTTTCGTCTAGGCGGAAGATTGTGTTATCGACAACGGCTTCGAAGGCGGGAGTTGGAAGGTTCATATTAGACTGAGGGCACATATAGGACGGTAAATTATAAGAGACCAGAATCGGCTAGGAAAGCAATGGCAAACTACTGAGACGTATGCAGGCCAATAAACTATGTAATAAAGACTACGATGGTCATATGACATCGGAGACCTTCTGAACATGACGCTGGAAGAAGCTAGGCTGCTCGCACAAAAACGAGAGGCTTACAGAGTGGCAGTGAGGACAGCGTTCTGCAAGGGACACGTCACGTAGAGAGAAAGAGAGAGAAAGAGAGAGAAAGAGAGAGAGAGGTTGTTCGTCTCTATGCCAGCGAGGTATAGTACGCGTCTGTGAAAGACAAGGTACCGGGTTAAAACTCTGTCATATACAACTGCGCATCCGGATCATTCAGAATGCAATTGCAAACTACTTGACGTACTTATATTACCTATAAAATCAATAAAGTCAAAAATTGCTAGGTTGATAGTTGCGTCCTGAAGAGGATATACCACTAACCTCAATTAATTTTATATCGCCTTCCAGTCTAGTGTCTTCATTTAGACAATTCTCTGAATATTTAATTTTTGTTCGTAGTTAATTCTTCTAGTATTGGTGATTTCGAAACCCATGTCATTAGTACGCACAATAAACCGAAAAATAACCCTAAGCCTAACTCAACTTCTCATTGGGTTAAAATAAATATTTCTCCAATTTATACAATGTATTAAAAAAATTGCTGTATATCGCGTAGAAATGACACAATAGATTTATTACTAAGACGACTTGGGGACTCAGCTAGTCCTTCTAGTCCAATGACAGTACGGCACTGATCAGTTATGCACATATTAAATAAAATCGTCAGACATTTTCAAACAGTTAATTTCAACATAATAGAAGTTACCTGAAACAGGTGTAAATATTTTCTGGAGGTCAATCCTTCACGTTTTAATATGCGATCGTGGCGTGATCTTTTTATACAAGCCTGGAATTCCGGTGGGCGGGACTACGCACGTGGACACGTCTCAAGATCACGTGGTTGTGGCATAATAAGAAGTACGCGAGTAAAGAGTAACACTGAGGGGGTGAGGGGACACAAAAGAAGTAGATATTGAGGGAGTGTGTATAGAGATGGCGAGTCCTTCGTTAATTACACACTTATGTGCTTTTATCAATCCGATCCATCAAGAATTGCCGTTTGATGTTTTATATAATTTTCATTGGTCACTTTGTATTTACGTTTTGACGATAGCCAATTAAAATCGCGGGAAATATCAGATATGTAACGTTTGAAAATTCATCGCATTGAGTCCACAGGACTGCATTATCGATGAGGGACTCAGGAAAGAGGATTAGATAAACAAATGAAAGACACAAAGTTCAGTCATACTTATTTTTCATGTGTCATATATTCATTTAGTTTGTTGTGTTATTCTTCTTCTGCGTTCGTTCTCAAACTCCTGCAGATCTGCAGGATGTAGTCCGGAGAACGGAATGCGTTGTGTCATGGTTTACAGCATTGCTGCGGTATATGCACCTTTCGGGCTGAGACATCCGACTTCAGCTTGGCTTTGGATCACTGACCCTATATGGGATGGGACTGACAACTCTATCCCATAACCTCCTTAGTAGCTTCGTACAATATGCATGGAAGGTAAACAGTGTTGCTATTCTTTGCTCCCCTTTCGGGCCCCAACACCACACGTGCGGTTATGAGGTTCTGTGTTACAAGGTTATGAGTTTCGAAATTAGATCGGCGAACATCGGAAACACTGGGTAAGGAATCCTTGTTAACCGATGGAAACATAGAGGAGCATACAAATCGA
>CM067300.1:57300811-57328311 GCA_034231615.1 Meghimatium bilineatum | reverse complement strand
TACTACTACTACTACTACTACTACTACTACTACTACTACTACTAGTACTACCACTGCTACTACTACTACTACTACTACTACTACTACTACTACTACTGCTACTACTACTACTACTACTACTACTGCTACTACTACTACTGCTACTACTACTACTACTACTGCTACTGCTACTACTAGTACTACCAGTACTACTACTACTACTACTACTACTACTACTACCACTACTACTACTACTACTACTACTACTACTACTACTACTAGTACTACCACTACTACTACTACTACTACCACTACTACTACTACTACTACTACTACTACTACTACTACTACTAGTACTACCACTGCTACTACTACTACTACTACTACTACTACTACTACTACTACTACTACTACTACTACTACTACTACTAGTACTACCACTGCTACTACTACTACTGCTACTACTACTACTACTAGTACTACCACTACTACTACTACTACTACTACTACTACTACTACTACTACTACTAGTACTACTACTACTACTACTAGTACTACCACTGCTACTACTACTACTGCTACTACTACTGCTACTAGTACTACCACTACTACTACTACTACTACTACTACTACTACTACTACCACTACTACTACTACTACTGCTACTACCACCTCTAATATTTCTACTACTTGATGTTGATGAAATTTGGCACTGTTACCCATGAGCTCATTCTCTTTGGGGCCGTAAATATGAGAAATCGTAGAAGCTGATGATCACTGTCCTATAGTCCGACAATCAGCATCATCATCAAGTACAGTCTCTGCAACGAAGGTTGCTTGCAACAGACCTTCAACACCCCCTGTCTCTTGGTTTGGTGGTGCACTCTGCTAGACTATAACACACCCATCTTGTGATTTTACTCTCCCACTTGCACATCTGCCTACCTCTTGCTTCCCTCCCTTCGACTTTACCCTCATGTAAGGTCTTCAACAAGGTGTCATATCTTTTAATGTGTCCAAAATATTTTATTTGCTTGATCTTTATTTCTCTTAATAATTCTTTCTTCATGTTAAGTGTTGTTAGAATCTTTTTGTTTGTTTTCTTCTCTTTCCATGATGTTCTCCCTACCCTTCTATATCACATCTCAATTGCATCAGTTGTCTTCTAATTGTTTGTTTATTATTTATAGTTCTGACCCATACTCTAAAATAGAATATATGTACCATGTATAGTTTTAATGTTTTACATGCTTGTAAGTTGTTTAGAAGTTACTATGTTCCTCATGTTATTGAAGATACTTTTGGCCTTTTATATTCTTTTAATTTCTGTTTCACATCTGTCATAATTTCTGATTAGACAATTGGTTAACATTTTACCTCTGACCATTGTATAAGTTCAAATAAGAAAATAATAGGTCAAACGGTACAAAAAATATAGTTGTATTTCAATAGATGTGTGCTCTGTTTTAGAAGGTTCACTATTCTTTCTCCTTGCCTTTTGCTAATGGCGTGTATATATTTCTCACAGAAAACATTTACTATCTGCCTCACTTTTATACTTGTGCGATCATATCGATAGATCGATCATCGCCACAAAGTGTCACAGTGACAGTTATGAAATAAGAGTACGGTAACAATTATAACTACTATTTTACAACCATAAACATTTCGTCTTTGTAGCTGACTAATTATACTGGTGAATTTTTTTTTTAACGTGGAAGAGATTAGTTCGCTCGGTGTTCGATCCAAGTAATATTTTTGTGTGCGTTATTTTATAGATAATATAAAACAGATCAAATTCAATTTTGTATTAGAAAAATAATCTGCAATTTTTAAACATATACTTTCAAATCGCATAAACTTACATATGTCTGTATGTTATAATTATAATGATATTCTATTTTGTAGGGTTCTAATTGAATCTATGAGTATACTTCAAAAAATAAATTAATCAGACTATCTACGAAATAATACTCTTTTTTATATTTTCACCCGGGCAACGCCGGGTATTACCTCTAGTAATAATAAAAATAATAAGACCCATAGTAATACCGATAGGATCGTAGGAGACATGAGCACAAAAACATATCCAAACACTTCTATTCTCAGCAATTTAGAGGATTGTATCCAAACACTTCTATTCTAAACCATTTAGAGGATTGTATCCAAACACTTCTATTCTCAGCCATTTAGAGGATTGTATCCAAACACTTCTATTCTCAGCCATTTAGAGGATTGTATCCAAACACTTCTATTCTCAGCCATTTAGAGGATTGTATCCAAACACTTCTATTCTCAGCCATTTAGAGGATTGTATCCAAACACTTCTATTCTCAGCCATTTAGAGGATTGTATCCAAACACTTCTATTCTCAGCCATTTAGAGGATTGTATCCAAACACTTCTATTCTCAGCCATTTAGAGGATTGTATCCAAACACTTCTATTCTCAGCCATTTAGAGGATTGTATCCAAACACTTCTATTCTCAGCCATTTAGAGGATTGTATCCAAACACTTCTATTCTCAGCCATTTAGAGGATTGTATCCAAACACTTCTATTCTCAGCCATTTAGAGGATTGTATCCAAACACTTCTATTCTCAGCCATTTAGAGGATTGTATCCAAACACTTCTATTCTCAGCCATTTAGAGGATTGTATCCAAACACTTCTATTCTCAGCCATTTAGAGGATTGTACCCAAACACTTCTATTCTCAGTCATTTAGAGGATTGTATCCAAACACCTCTATTCTCAGCCATTTAGAGGGTTGTATCCAAACACCTCTATTCTCAGCCATTTAGAGGATTGTAGAAAAATTATGCGCAGACATTTCCTTGATGTTATCAGTCCATTATTTTATTTCCACCTTTCTCCTTTCACCCTCTGTTGTTCTTTGCAAAATAATTTCAGAAAGAAGGTGAGTAATGTCACTTAAAAAATCAACATACAAAAATTTAAAGAGTAAAGCTAAAGATATGGTAAACTGCAGAGAACTCATGTGTAGCTTATCTCAGGTAAGACCCAGGTTCTTGATAGAAAGATATGGTAAACTGCAGAGAACTCCTGTGTAGCTTATCTCAGGTAAGAGCCGGGTTCTTGATAGAAAGATATGGTAAACTGCAGAGAACTGTGTAGCTTATCTCAGGTAAGACCCGGGTTCTTGATAGAAAGATATGGTAAACTGCAGAGAACTCCTGTGTAGCTTATCTCAGTTAATAATATCCAGGTTCTTGACTAATTAATTATGTTTCTTATTGTATATCAGGTGACATATACTTTCCAGAATGTAGTCTTTCTTATGAACTCTGAATTCTACACGAACTAGATCTAGCTGACTTAACTCTGCAGTGTCATCATTAAACATTCTCCTCAATGGCAGCTTCTTGTTTCTCGGCTTATGCCTCTCTCACCGTCGACTATGTCCTCTGTTATTACTCGTTCCATACGATTATGTGATCAAAGAATATGATCCGAGAATCTGATCAAAGAATCTGTTCAAAGAATCTCAGCTTTTCTTGATATAATGTTCTTAAAAATTCAGCCCACTTCGATGACTAGGCTTTCTACTCACTCTGTGCAGCCCACTTCGATGATTAGGCCTATCTTTCTCCTCACTCTGTGCAGCCCACTTCGATGATTAGGCCTATCTTTCTCCTCACTCTGTGCAGCCCACTTCAATGATTACCCTTCTCCTCACTCTGTGCAGCCCACTTTGATGATTACCCTTCTCCTCACTCTGTGCAGCCCACTTCGATGATTAGGCCTATCTTTCTCCTCACTCTGTGCAGCCCACTTTGATGATTACCCTTCTCTTCACTCTGTAGTCTGATTTTCTCCCCGTTTACGGTATTCTCAAAATCCATCTGTACCATCCTATCTCGAATGCAGCTATTTCCTGTGCCGCTGACGCGCTCAGTGTCCATGTTTCGCAACTGTATAATTCAACTTGGAATATACTCTACTCAATTAGTTATACTTTTATTTTGCAACTCGTACCTTGCCAAAGGTTTTTCATTTAATTTAGTTTGGAAGTGGCTATTGCAATTGTTCTGTTGATTTCAGCTTTGCAATCTCTATTCCTGTTGATGTTTCTTATTATATTATGTATAAAAACGTTGATTTCTTTTCAAAATCGTGCAACATCGTGGAAAAACTCTACAAAACAAAACATGTGAAGATGGAATCATTACGAAAACGTGACACAATTCTTAATGCATATAAAAATGTTATCAACAATAAAGCGAACGCGAATACCCTGAAAGCGCACTGATCTCACGCTTCGTAACCAATGCTTTTCTTATAATTTTTTTCCCCCAATGTTAATGATCAAATTCTGACAAAAATAATTTCTAAAACGTCATGTCATTAATGATTGTCATTAATTACGGCAATAATTTTGATTTTTTTTAAATTATGTAACTTCTGTTACGAATCAATACTCACTCAACTTCCCAATCTCAATTTAATCATTTATGTCAAAAATAATATGTTCGTATCACAGGGTTAAAAAAGTAATTATGGGTCGGAAATAGCAAAAATATTATGTCTCTGAAATCGACATTATTTCTTGTTTTGTGGCTGCAAGTTGGTCAGAGGAAGAGAACAGGGGAATGTATTAAGCAGGTGAGGATATTAAACAGGTGGTAGTATCAAACAGGTGAGGGTATAAAGTAGGTGACGGTATCAAACAGGTGAGAGTATTACACAGTGAGAGTATCAAACACAGGTGAGGGTATCACACAGGTGAGAGTATCAAACACAGGTGAGATTATCAAACACTGTTGAGAGTATCAAACATAGGTGAGGGTATCAAACACAGGTGAGGGTATCACACAGGTGAGGTATCAAACACAGGTGAGGGTATCACACAGGTGAGAGTATCAAACACAGTTGAGAGTATCAAAAAGTTACGGGTATCAAATAGAGGTAAGGGTATCACACAGATGAGGGTATCACACAGATGAGGGTATCACACAGATGAGAGTATCACACAGATGAGGGTATCACACAGGTGAGGGTATCAAACACAGATGAGGGTATCACACAGCTGAGGGTATCACACAGGTGAGGGTATCAAACACAGATGAGGGTATCACACAGGTGAGAGAATCAAACAGGTGAGGGTATCAAACACAGATGAGGGTATCACACAGGTGAGAGAATCAAACAGGTGAAGGGATAACACACGTGAGAGTATCAAACACAGATGAGGGTATCACACAGGTGAGGGTATCACACAGATGTGTGTATCACACAGGTGAGAGCATCAAACAGGTGAAGGGATGAAACAGGTGAGAGTATCAAACACAGGTGAGGGAATCACACAGATGAGGGTATCACACAGGTGAAGGGATCACACAGGTGAGAGTATCAAACACAGGTGAGGGTATCACACAGATGAGGGTATCACACAGGTGAAGTGATCAAACAGGTGAGAGTATCAAACACAAATGAGGGTATCACACAGGTGAGAGTATCAAACAGGTGAAGGGATCAAACAGGTGAGAGTATCAAACACAGATGAGGGTATCACACAGGTGAGAGTATCAAACACAGATGAGGGTATCACACAGGTGAGAGTATCAAACAGGTGAAGGGATCAAACAGGTGAGAGTATCAAACACAGATGAGGGTATCACACAGGTGAGAGTATCAAACACAGATGAGGGTATCACACAGGTGAGAGTATCAAACAGGTGAAGGGATCAAACAGGTGAGAGTATCAAACACAGATGAGGGTATCACACAGGTGAGAGTATCAAACACAGATGAGGGTATCACACAGGTGAGAGTATCAAACAGGTGAAAACATCAAACAGGTGAGATGACTAGTTAGAACATCCTCTGACTCTCATATTTGTAGTGCACTCTGCTAGACTGTAACATGTCCATCTTGTGATGTTACTCTCTTATTTTTTTTGCCTGATCTTTATTTCCCTTAATTCTAAGTGTTGTTAGAACCTCTTTGATTTTCTTCTCTTTCCATGATGTTCTCCCTATTCTTCTATATATCCACATCTCACGGCATCATTTATGTATTCTAATTTTTTGTTTAGTATCCATGTTTCTGAGGCATACATTAAAATAGAATAGATTTAGCATTTTATAATTCTCATTTTTAACTTGTTTGTAATTTGTTTAGATGGTAATTTTTCCTTGTGCCATTGAAAATACTTTTAACCATTCACATTCTCCTGTTAGCTTGTGTTTCACATCTGCCGTCATGTGTAATTATGTGCCCAATATATTGATAATGTTCTACTTGTTGTAGTTTCTCTCAATGTATGTTTATGTTTTGCGCCTATGCTTCTGTGACTTATGCTTCTGTGACTTTGCTAATTATCATGGTTTTTGTTTTTTGAATATGTATTTAATCTGTGGCCATAATCTTTACCTGATTTATTGACTTGATCTATTAGTCTTTGTTGTTCATGGTCATTTTCTGCTAAAAGAACAGTGTCATCTGCATATCTCAGGTTGTTTATTATTTTCCCATTGATCTTGAGTACTGACATTCTTTCTATATGTTTAAAGATATTCTTTGTGTAGATATTAAATAGACTGGGTGATAAAGTACATCCTTGTCTTACCCCTCTTCTTATTTCTATGTATGATGGTGAGTAGCTGTTTACACAGCTTATTTATGTAGTCTGTTTCCAATATATATTTCTAATCAGTTTGATGTCTTTTCCATCTATGTTTATTTCTAACGTTCTGCAGGTGACGTAATTTCAGTGACGACAATAAAACTGCGCGTACTATTGAAAAGTTGAAATCAAACTGCGCATACTATTAAATAATCGTAATCTAGTCATTTCTCCTTGTTAGTTAGTTAGTTAGTCGTCGGATCATCATCACTGCAAACTGGACACATCCATAGTTGCTCCGATCTCTCCTTGAGTGTATCCGCCATCACACTTCTGCTGACAGTACCGGTCCTATGCTGGTTGACCATCATTCTTCTGCGCCCTCCAAAATGTTCACCTCTAGCAACACCGCATCTCAATCCCTGATCGTTAATCCTAGCCATTGAAAAGGAATCATCATCCACATTCGTCTCTCTCTCGCATGTTATATCTCTTAAGGAGTTCAAAACGTCAGCCCGATCCATTGCCCCATCGCCCTTTGACACAATCGCACACGATGCCAGTTGATCCGCTTTTTCATTGCCTCGAACGCCCACATGTCCCGGCACGAAAATAAATGTAACCGCTTGTAAATTTCTCCTTGTATTGTACCCAACCACCATCATCTGATTGTGCCGCTGAGCACGATCCGCACTCCCTTCTCCTACATCTAGTGACGTCATCGAATAAACGAATTGGTAACATACACTATTCACATCGAAGTGATCGACCCCATATTTTGGACTTTATAAATTTTAAAGGCACCATAATTACATTCAGTATGATGTCATTGCTTTCTAAACTGTCTAATGCATAGTTACCAGTAGGGAATTTTGAACTTGTACATTTTCAGGCCGATACACACTCTGCACCACTCAACCACAGAGCCGAGCGCTATTGAATCACATTGACATAAAACGTGAGTACTGATCCTCGGTTATTATGTAAATAGTAAAATGGGGTAATGAAAAAGTGATATATCTGTCCTAAACGAAATAATTCATGACAAAGTGATGTCAATTTGGTAATACATTTCTGGTAGTCGCTTTTTCCTGTTTCTGATGTCATTGCTGTCAGAAACAGATGTTTGCTTACAGAAGCAGGTTTGAGATTGCATGATATTAGTGTCAGTAATCGGGTTATAGAAATAAACATTAGCTATTAGAGAGAGAGAGAGAGAGAGAGAGAGAGAGAGCAAAATTGTGAAATAGAGAGATAGTGAGAGAAGGTTAGATGAAAAGTGAGATATAGAGTGAGGCAGAGAGTGAGATATAGAGTGAGGCAGAGAGTGAGATATAGAGTGAGGCAGAGAGTGAGATATAGAGTGAGGCAGAGAGTGAGATATAGAGTGAGGCCGAGAGTGAGATATAGAGTGAGGCAGAGAGTGAGATATAGAGTGAGGCAGAGAGTGAGATATAGAGTGAGGCAGAGAGGGAGAGTGAGGCAGAGAGTGAGATATAGAGTGAGGCAGAGAGTGAGATATAGAGTGAGGCAGAGAGTGAGACATAGAGTGAGGCAGAGAGTGATATATAGAGTGAGGCAGAGAGTGAGACATAGAGTGAGGCAAAGAGTGAGATATAGAGTGAGACAGAGAGTGAGATATAGAGTGAGGCAGAGAGTGAGATATAGAGTGAGGCAGAGAGTGAGATATAGAGTGAGGCAGAGAGTGAGATATAGAGTGAGGCAGAGAGTGAGATATAGAGTGAGGCAGAGAGTGAGACATAGAGTGAGGCAGAGAGTGAGATATAGAGTGAGGCAGAGAGTGAGATATAGAGTGTGGCAGAGAGTGAGATATAGAGTGAGGCAGAGAGTGAGATATAGAGTGAGGCCGAGAGTGAGATATAGAGTGAGGCAGAGAGTGAGATATAGAGTGAGACAGAGAGTGAGATATAGAGTGAGGCAGAGAGTGAGATATAGAGTGAGACAGATAATGAGATATAGAGTGATGCAGAGAGTGAGATATAGAGTGAGGCAGAGAGTGAGATATAGAGTGAGGCAGAGAGTGAGATATAGAGTGAGGCAGAGAGTGAGATATAGAGTGAGGCAGAGAGTGAGATATAGAGTGAGGCAGAGAGTGAGATAGAGAGTGAGGCAGAGAGTGAGATATAGAGTGAGACAGAGAGTGAGATATAGAGTGAGGCAGAGAGTGAGATATAGAGTGAGACAGATAATGAGATATAGAGTGATGCAGAGAGTGAGATATAGAGTGAGGCAGAGAGTGAGATATAGAGTGAGGCAGAGAGTGAGATATAGAGTGAGGCAGAGAGTGAGATATAGAGTGAGGCAGAGAGTGAGATATAGAGTGAGGCAGAGAGTGAGATATAGAGTGAGGCAGAGAGTGAGATATAGAGTGCGATTCTTATGAGTGTTTCTTTTAGTCGACCCCAGACTCTTTTACCTGCAGGTATCCATTCAAGAGATTGGTGGTGTATTATGTTGATGTCAGCGCGTAGGACATGCTCGATGCAGGACCAACAGCGTTTTCTGATAACATCTGTGATAAAGTTTTGATGTGTCTCTTCTGTGATTTTGTCAAACTCGATGCCAGACTATCTACCGGGTAATATTTTCTCACTCTATCGTCCTCGATCTCAAATGCCTTCTGTTATGCTTGTTGTAACTATGTTCTCTAGACCACCCACCCCTACAACCACAACCTGTCCCAAAAATAAAGACGGAATCTTTCTGATGTTGTTAAGTACGCTCCACCCCCAACATTCAACCCTCTAATATTTGACTCTTTCAGCGATTCTTCGTTAGTATTTCAAGCTGTCCCTAATACTCTCCTTATTCATCTGTATGAGGCACCAATACAATGTGCATTTATGAATAGGAATGATATATTTCACGAATGATATATTAAACGAATAATATATTACACGAATGATATATTACATTCTATAGAAGATATAAATGCAGTGTGGATTTATGGATATGAATGATATATTACATTCAAATATTACACCAATGATATATTACATTCAAATATTACACCAACGATATATTACATTCAAATATTACACCAATGATATATTACATTCAAATATTACACCAATGATATATTACATTCAAATATTACACCAATGATATATTATATTTTCGACATAAACACTTCCTAATTAACACAAGACTAGAACACGATATGGTCTTTTTATGTTAATAAATTTGTATCCACTCCTCGTGGGAAAAGAGCATGGCACTTGAATGGTCGTATGTAACCAGTGAGCTACAAGAACCATCAGACTGTATACTCTCCCTCATTAGCTTGAGTAAACTAAGAGCTTATGGGATTGTTCTGGGAGTGTCAACGTGGTTCATAAAACTAAAATAAAGTCAATATTTTGTTGGTTATTGTAGTGATTAAGTCAAATGTACCCCTTATTGAGAGGTAGGACCATTTCTACCGCGGAGGTGAAGAGTGAGAGAGAACGTGAGGTAAGGAATGACAAAGAGAGTGTGGAGAGAAATGAGAAAGACAGTGTGGAGACAAATGAGAAAGACAGTGTGGAGAGGATTTAGAAAGACAGGGAGGGATGAATTAGAGAGACAGTGAGGAGAGGAATTAGAAAGTCACTGAGGTGAGAAATTAAGTCACTGAGGGTATGAATTAGAAATTCTCGGAGCGTATGAGTTAGAAAGACAGAGGAAAGGAATGAGAAATGCATTTGGAGGAGGGAGGAATGAGAAAGACAGAGGAGAGGAATGAGAAATGCAGTGGTGGAGGAATGAGAAAACAAAGGGAAGGAATGCGAAAGACAGGGGAGGAATGAGAAATACATTAAGGGGAGGAATGAGAAAGACAGACGAGATGTGAGAACAACAGAGACAAGAAATGAGAAAGACAGAGGGAAGGAATGAGAAAGAGAGACGAGAAATGAGAAAGACAGAGGGAAGGAATGAGAAATGCAGTTGGGGAGAAATGAAAGAGACAAGGTAGGAGTGAGGAAGACAGAGAGGAGGAATGAGAAAAGCAGTTGGTGCGAGGGGGAATGAAAAAGACAGAAGGGAGGAATGGGAAAGACAGAGGGGAGAAATGAATAAACAGATCATAGTTTCCAACTAGTTAAAAAAAAATATATATCCGACCGCAAACCGGATCACGGAACAGACAAACAGGACCTTTAGACCACTCCAAGACTTTAAAATATACCCAGGCGGTATTGTGTGGTTTTTTTTATAAATAAATGTTTGTTTGGTTGGTGGTTGGAGAATTAGAACCAAAGTTGTGCTGATGCAGGCTACTTCAATCGTAGACACGATCCCTGTGTTTAATTAGGTTCATATGACAAGATTCCAAATGTTGATATTCCTATTCCTGTTGTATTTTTTCATATAATAAACTCTTCTGTTGTATTTTCTCACACTCCTGTTGGGTAGCAGGGTATAGTCCGTATATTGAAATACGTTATATAATGCTTTATAGCATAGCTGCGATTTCTGCGCCGATTGGTCTGACACATCCAATTTCATATTGTTGATGTTGACTTTTATTTCACTTTCATGTGTGTGTGTATGTGTGTATGTGTATGTGTGTGTGTGTGTGTGTGTGTGTGTGTGTGTGTGTGTGTGTGTGTTCGTCCATCACAAGTGATGATGACCATTTTTTACATCCACTTTTGAAAATTCAGTTAGAATTTTGACCATGCATAATAGTTCGTAGATGGCTAATGAGCCCTATTCGAGATGTAAATGTCCTTGGACATTTCGGACATGGAATGACAACTGTAGACGGATTTTGGTCTATCCGTGACTTTCTAGCTGCTCTCCGCTGTTGAGCTGCTGCATTTCTCCTCTTTTCACAAGATGATGCGCTCTTTTTGACTGTAGAGCGCCATGTAGATCTATTTTGTGCAAGTTCTTCCCATGTTCACTATTCACTTTAATGTAGTGGATAGGACAGCCAACACGACTCCCAAACATTCTTAGTCACCTCTAACACCATGCATGTCACGTCACAATGTTGCTATTCTTGGCTTCCTTTGCAGGTCAATGGAACACACGGACGATATAATAAATTGGATAGTTATAACAAATTTGTGAATTCACTTATTACAATGATGCTGTTCACAAAGCAATGTAATGAAATCATAGTCAGCGAATATATAAGATATCTAAAGACATTGTCGCATGTAGGGAATTCGTCTTCTTCTTCTTCTTCATCGTTCTTCAGTCAGATATCAGGTTACAGCGCCCAATAGCTTCAGTCAGATATCAGGTTACAGCGCCCAATAGCTTCAGTCAGATATCAGGTTACAGCACCAATAGCTTCAGTCAGATATCAGGTTACAGCGCCCAATAGCTTCAGTCAGATATCAGGTTACAGCACCAATAGCTTCAGTCAGATATCAGGTTACAGCGCCCAATAGCTTCAGTCAGATATCAGGTTACAGCGCCCAATAGCTTCAGTCAGATATCAGGTTACAGCACCAATAGCTTCAGTCAGATATCAGGTTACAGCACCAATAGCTTCAGTCAGATATCAGGTTACAGCACCAATAGCTTCAGTCAGATATCAGGTTACAGCGCCCAATAAGTTCAATTAATTGTGTGATTCGCTTCAGGTCATCCATGAAACCCCGCAAGTCTGAAATAGTGCCGTCTCAGTAAGCCATATTATCTCCATCTCTTCTTGGTAGAGCTGACAGGCATGAAGAATATGTTCTGCAGTCTCTGGGCTCAATCCACAGTTGCAGAAGCTGTCTCGTCAATTTTTAGCTTTCGGAACATGTGACGTCTCAATCTGTTGTGGCCAGTTCGTAGTCTGAAGATGATGGTTTGTTCCTTGCCTGACATTTGATGAAATGGGTCATTTGGTTCTGCTGTTGGGTACATCTGCTTCCACTTTTTCTTATATTCTGATTTTATTATAGTCTTACATTCATAGTACGTATTATCACTTTCTATTTGTTCCAGTGATCCCCCTTTTCTTGCAAGGAGATCAGCTTTTTCATTTTCATGTATGCCACAATGACTAGGAATCCACTGCAGTACTGTTTCTTTGGCAGTACTACTAAGGTGTAGAAAGCATGCAAAAAGTTCATTCATGCCTGTGTTCTTTGGATCATTCACTGTCTACACGCATGGAATTAAAGTGAAAATTCTTAAACTTTTGGTCTCCAGACAAGATCTACACTTTGTATTGCTACCGACAGATACAAGATCAGTATTCCAAGCGCCCCAGTTTTCATCAATATTCTGTATTTCTACTACTTGCATAGGTTTGACATGTATGCCTTGATGATTCCTTGTCACAAACTGTGCTGCATGAACCGTTGACGGTGAAAGAGGCAGCTGAAGACAACTAATAGCATGAACAGACACCATCAGGGACTGGGCAAGAAAATAATTGTCCTCACTCGTCCGCATAGTTGAAGATATAAATCGCTGGAGAACTCTGAGTGTTGATGCATTCACTATGATACCCCTACTACCCTGACTGGTTACGGGCTTATAGATAGAGATCGATTGTCACTGACAGATGCAAGATCAGCGTTCCACTTCTGAAAACTGCCAGACCTACAAATGTTAATGACCTGACTAAGTACTCAACGTAATAAAGCCACACATATAATACCCTGATACTGTGGTATACCTAGACACGGGAAAGTAGATAAGCTAGTAATGAGTGTGCTGTTCATAATTGCTAATCATTGTGCTGAAGACTTTCTGATTGATTTCTTCACTGATTTCTTCTGATATATAGGTATTGATTTTTTTCATCTATCTCTTCCGATATGTAGGTAATAGGTGCATCATCGACTAGTCACGTTAACATAAATTGAAGTACCGGATTAGTAACGCGACACAGGTAAAAGTACCGGATTAATCACGTGAAATAGATAAAAATACCGGATTAGTCACGTAACATAGATAGACGTACCGAATTAGCAACGTGGCATAGATAGAAGTACCTGAATAGCAAGGTGACATAGACAGAAGTACCATATTAGTAACGTGGCATAAATAGAAATTCGTGATTAGTAATGTGACATATAAATGTATAGAAGTACCAGATTAGTCACGTGACATATGGAAGTGCCAGATTAGTAACGTGACATAGATAGAAGTTCTGGATTAGTCACGTGACATATATAGAAGTACCCTGTTAATAACGTGATATAAACATAAGTTTCTGATTAGGAATGTGACAGATAGAAGTACCATGGTGTTGTCACGTTACATAGATGTAAGTACAATATTGTATTATCCTAGTGCTGAGACGAAGAAAGAGGTTTGACCCCACCTACAGCCTCCACGTATCTTTGGGTTCTCCCTCCATGTGCCGTGTCCTTTACATGACGTTGTCCTCACTGCCACTCTGTAAGCCTCTCGGTTCCATGCAAACTGCCCACCTTTTTCTAGTGTCATGTTCATATCTTCGATATCCTGTGTCCATCGTCGTCTTGGTCTGCCGCTTGCTCTCTTCCCTGGAACGTTTCCCTCCATGGTTAATATTTCTATCTATTGTATATTTTTATATGTCAAAAATTGTGAGTTTACGACGTTCGAAGTTTTGAGGAATCGTTTTCTTCTAGTTCAGGTCTTTTTGGACGTCTGCGTTGGTTCGTCATTCTGTCCATGATTATCTTAGAACCGATCTATTAAAATTTCATTTCGAATCCCGATATTTTTATTTTCCATTGCGAATGTCATTGCCTAAGTCTCACAACCATATGTTGCCACTGGAGAGATGTAACTTCTGTATAGTTGTAACTTTGTTATTCTCCGGGTTGTGAACATATTTCTATATGACGAGTGTATCCGGGTTATATATATAACAAAGTAAAGTAACCCATAGCATTTATTAATGCCGTGGGGGTGTGAGATTTTAGCGATCTCGCATTTTAGAGTTTCTGCAAATGAGGGCGGTAACCATCTCCTCTCCCTCGCAGTCTTTACTTCCCGGACTAACCCGGTAGCCATTTAGGGCTGGGTCGACCCTGGAGCCGTCGCGATCTGAAAAATATTTCCGCTTCAACTGGGGAATGAACCCAAGACTACTCATATGCGAAGCCAGTGTGTTATATATATATATATATATATATATATATATATATATAATATATATATATATATATATATATATATATATATATATATATATATATATATATATAACAGAATACACCACCAATCTCTTGAATGGATACATACAGGCAAAAGAACAAGGGGTAGACCAAAAGAAACACCCAGAAGAACAATACTTAGAGAAAGTAAAACAACCAATATTCATACTTTTCAATAACTGCACAGAATAGCTTTGAACAGACAGAATTGGAGAGATCTGACCTCTGCCCTATGCGCTAACTTCAGCGCAAAAGGAAAATGAATGAATGAATATATATATATATATATATATATATATATATATATATATATATATATATATATATATATATATATATATATATATATATAATATGTATATATGGCGAGATATATATGATATATCTACGACGACACGGACAGAGTGGTACTGGAGGGGATGATAGAAGGCAACATGGGCAAAGGCCGCCTAAGACACCGTTGGACAAAAGACATTCAAGAATTTCTGCGCGTGTCACTAGAAGAGGCAGTGCAACTTGGTCAAGACAGCGGAGATTTCAAGAGATACATAGGGAAGACTACATCCTGGAAAGAATATGCCACCTGATGATGATGATATCTATGATATGCTTTCTTACAGAAATGTGAATGTGTGTAAACAAATGTGTGACTGCGTGCATGTTCGCATGTATGATCGTGTGTCTGTCTGACTGACAGGTTTCTTATCTATATATTACCTGCATAATATTTTCAAAATAGAGAAGCAGACTCCAAAATTACCGGATCTCTAGATCCAAATCTGGGTTAAAATTTGTTCCAAATAGTCAACAATATTGACGTAATTTACCCCAGTGGAAACTTAATACGATTGTAAAACATGAATGGATTTCTGAGTTTCCGGTTCAGGATGTTATAGAGTTCAATATAGGCTGTCATATGACTCGTCTGGAATGTTGATGTCCTTTCCCCGGATGTCACTTAGTGCTACTGTATGAATAACTGTCACTGTTGATGTGTTGTCTAGGCCCACAAAAGAGAACAAGAATAGTAACAATGATCTGCCATGCATGTTGTAATAGACAAGTAAGAAGTGTAACGTTCGTTTAGTTCATCATGAGACAGATCACCGCGAAATATTTTTAAAATGTTACTCAGACGTCGGATATATAAATATGATAGTGTAGAAATCTCAGCCGAACTATAAACCCTAACATGTCGCATTCCGTTGTCTGGACTATACAATGATGATGCGGTTCCTTCTTCGCAAACAAGGTTGAGAATAGCGTAGAACCCAGTTGTTCAATGGTTGATGTTACGTGAGTCCGCATACGACAGAGAAATATATACTCTGGGTTTAGAGAAACCTGTTGTAGTCAGAACAGGAAAAAAGGTCCTCGGACAGGAGATCGCTGTCATATTTGTCTTCTGGATATATTGTGTGTCGCTATTGAATTACCTGCATTGTTTTACTTTTGAATTGCCTGAGTTGTTTTACTTTTGAATTACCTGCATTGTTCTACTTTTGAATTGCCTGCATTGTTCTACTTTTGAATTGCCTGCATTGTTCTACTTTTGAATTGCCTGCATTGTTCTACATGTGAATTGCCTGCATTGCTCTACATTTGAATTGTCTGCATTGTTCTACTTTTGAATTGCCTGAATTGTTCTACTTTTGAATTGCCTGCATTGTTCTACTTTTGAATTGCCTGCATTGTTCTACTTTTGAAGTTCCTGCATTGTTCTATTTTTTAATTGCCTGCATTGTTCTACTTTATATTTTTCATTTAATACCTTAACTGATCTGACCATGCCATTTGTTATTGAGTATCGTTCGAGGATGTTATATTAAACCAATCCTCCTCTATGGATACGAATCTTGGAAGGTAGACAAAAGAGCTGTGGATTAGCTGAAGGAAACTGAGATGTGATTTTTTAGAAGAAGAATTATAAACTCAACAAAAAAAATTGCAAACCAAGAACATTAATGTAGAAATCCTCGGAGATGATGGAGTAAAAACGTAAATTAAAGCAGACATTAGAAGCAGAAAATCAAGATTATTAGGGCATGTGATGAGAAAAGTAAACCGTGAACAATTAACAACCGGGAAGATCAAAGGGTAGAAGAGACAAAGGAAGACAGGGAAATTTCTGGATGCGTTATCACTCCGGCACACACAAAAATGTCAGCAACTGAATTTATTCATAACACGAGAGTTATGGAGAAGCATGATCACCTACGCCATTCGGCACTGACACTTGATTAATTGATCGCTCTCTCTCTCTCTCTCTCTCTCTCTCTCTATCTATCTATCTCACTCACTTCCTCAGTCTGAATATTTCACTCTATCTATTGCACTCTGACTTATCGAACGGAACAAGAACTACAAGACACATATAAATCTGAACACGTAAAACAAATTTAGGATCGTAATATCGGTTAATGAAAAATATACTGTGTAATATGACCTTGTCATTAGAGGTGAGAAAGAGAGTTTTGTTCTTGATTCTCGAATCTCGATTAGAAACTGGCTTCAAAGCACGCGGGACATTCCCATAAATGCTCCGCTCCAGTAGTTCTGTAGTGATATATAACCCCTATACTAACATATGGGTGCGAGTCTTGGACAATAAACAAACTGGAAAGTGGGAAATTAGAGGCAACAGAGATGTGGTTCTACAGAAGAATGCTGAGAATACCATGGACTGACAGAAAAACTAATGTAGAGGTGTTGAAAGAGTCAAATGTGAAATGGACCTTAATCAAAAATATAAGAAAAAGGCAATCTTATTCTGGCCACTTCATGAGACATGCAGGTTTGGAGAACATAGCCACAACAGGCAAATGCCAGCAGGCATGGCACCTGATGATGATGAATATAGGTTGTTAAAAAAATGGGTGGGGTAAGTTTTTGTGGGCATTTTTATATTCTTATTATGGGGGAGGGAGTGGGGAGGTAAATTTTTTAACGGGTAAGGTGAGAATTGCCCTATTTTTATATGTTTCCTAATGCATCATTTGCATCATTAAAGACGGCGGAGCGCCAGTTTCAGTAGCTTGAGGTCCCGGGTTCAATACACGGTTGGGAGAAGGATTTTTGTCTTTCTAAAATATTCTTCCTGCACACGTCGCGGCGACAGCTATGGCAAACCTATCTTTATTTTCACAGCCAAAAAAGAATCTCTGCTCTACTTAACAAGAAAACACGCAGTAATGAAGTTGTTTTATTTCTTTCTAGTGTATAATATCACCTTTCACTGTGCTGACGGCGTGGGAAAGTGTGTGTGTGAGGGGGGGGGGTAGGAGTTTGAACCTCTTAGCACCGTCTCCAACTTATTATGCCATTACACAGAAATGTCTGTATCACCAGAAACTTCGAAGTTTCAGAAAGATTTTCTAAATTACTAAACGCAAATACTGTCCCTAAAAAGACACAACAGCCAAAACGTCATGAGTTGATTGCTAACATCGTAAATAGCACGTGCTATAATTCTCTAAATAATTATTTTATTATAATAAACAACATGCTCGCATAAAACATCTTGAAAAAAACGTGTCCAAACAACACAGAGTTTTCACTAATACATTTGATACGAGTAAGTGGTTCTAACAAATAAATAAATATGCATTTTAATGTGTAAGTTCTCGTGTTTCTAATGATGATCTCTGATAGAAAACCTACTCTCTTTTAAATTCTAAACAATACTTCTAAACACTATGTATGAATGAAGAACAACTCGATTTACAACTAGATTTACAACTAGATTTACAAATAGATTTACAACTATATTTACAACTAGATTTACAGCTAGATTTTCAACTAGAGTTACAACAAGAGTTACAACAAGATTTACAACTAGATTTACAGTTAGATTTTCAAATAGATTTACAACTAGATTTACAACAAGATTTACAACTAGATTTACAGCTAGATTTTCAAATAGATTTACAACTAGATTTACAACAAGATTTACAACTAGATTTACAGTTAGATTTTCAAATAGATTTACAACTAGATTTACAGCTAGATTTACAACTAGATTTACAACTAGATTTACAACAAGATTTACAACAAGATTTACAACTAGATTTACAACTAGATTTTAACTAGATTTACAACTAGATTTACAACTAGATTTACAACTAGATTTACAACTAGATTTACAACTAGATTTACAACTAGATTTTAACTAGATTTACAACTAGATTTACAACTAGATTTACAACTAGATTATACAACTAGATTTACAACTAGATTTACAACTAGATTTACAACTAGATTTACAACTAGATTTACAACTAGATTTATAACTAGATTTACAACTAGATTTACAGCTAGATTTACAACTAGATTTATAACTATAGCACGGCTTCCCAAGCTTTGCTTTTAAGAAAAAGTAATCGTCTGTTTAACCGTCTAACGTATTAATGTCATTTTTTTGCATATGGTGTTAAATCAAAGACATAAATTCTGTCTTCTAATTGTTTATTTAGTGTCCATGTTTCTGATCCATACATTATTATAGAATAGATGTAGCATTTTATAGTTCTCATATTTAACTTGTTTATAATTTGTTTAGATGTTAATATTTTCCTAATGTCATTGAAAGTACTTTTTAGCCGTTCCTATTCTCCTTTTAATATGTACTTACTACGAGAAACTGAAATCGAACAGGTAGATCCGAGAATAGGGTAATAAAGTTTTGCTAATACTTAATAACACACATAATGACACAGATTAATCGACGTTTCGACCGAAAGGCCTTTATCAAGACAAACAATAGAAACAAAGTTAAAACATATAACAAAAAGTAAACAGTAATGACATCGAAGGTCACATTGGTATGAGTAGTATGGATTGACCGGAAGAGGCGAAATGACACCGGACAAGGAAAATAAAAAAATGACAACAAACACGTGACACGAAACAAACAGAAACTATGGATAGACTATTCTCCTTTTAACATCTTTTTGACATCTGCCGTCATTTGTGGTTGTGTGTTGTTTATATTCTATGAAATAAGCTGATAACCTGTCATCTGCGAGAAATCATCATTGTTACTGCCTGTCATCTGCGAGAAATCATCATTGTTACTGCCTGTCATAGATCGTTTTCTTAATATAGTATTCTCTCAAAATATATCCCCATAAATGTTGAAGTCGCCCGTGTGTTGCCGGGGCTCGAAAGGGGAGCAAACAATAGCAACACTGTTTACCTTCCACGCATGTCGTAAAAGGCGACTAAGGAGGTTATGGGATGGAGTTGGTTGTCCCATCCCATATAGGGTTAGTGACCCAAAGCCATGCTAAAGTAGGATGTGTCAGGCCGAAAGGCGCAGATATCGCAGTAATGCTGTAAACCATGACACAACGCATTCCGTTCTCCGGACTACATCCTGCTAATCTGCAGGAGTTTGAGAACGAACGCAGAAGAAGAAGAAGATGTTAAAGGGAGTTCCGGTTACCAGTTTGAAAATGGCGGACGTATGTTTCTGTTCTTGATTCCTTTGGATACGTTAATCGACGATCTAACAAATTTTTATTGTTAAACTCCCAGTATTTCTGTAACGGAAGTTATAGTTCTAAGCAAACATGATCAAATAAAACGACATACTAAGAGAGGAGACAAAACAAGGATATGTTGCGAACATCATCAGAAAACGTCGTTGGACATACATCGGCCACATACTTAGAATGAAGGAAGATAGAATTCTACGATCAACCTTCATGTGGACACCAGACAGGGAAAGAAAATAGGCAAGACCAAAAATAACGCTCAGAAGAACTTTTATGAATGAACTAAAATCAACTGTCATAAATACACAAGACCTGCAATCCCTAGCAACTGACCGACAGACATGGAGAACTATGACATCCGCCCTATGTGCCTAACATGGCAAAAGAGGAACTGACTGACGAGATGACTGACTGAGATGACTGACTGAGATGACTGACTGAGATGACTTTCTGAGATGACTGACTGAGATGACTGACTGAGGTGACTGACTGAGACGACTGACTGAGACGACTGACTGAGACGACTGACTGAGATGACTGACTGAGATGACTGACTGAGATGACTGACTGAGATGACTGACTGAGATGCCTGACTGAGATGACTGACAGAGATGACTGACAGAGATGACTGACTGAGATGACTGACTGAGATGACTGACTGAGATGACTGACTGAGATGACTGACTGAGATGACTGACAGAGATGACTGACTGAGATGACTGACTGAGATGACTGACTGAGATGACTGACAGAGATGACTGACAGAGATGACTGACAGAGATGACTGACTGAGATGACTGACTGAGATGACTGACTGAGATGACTGACTGAGATGACTGACTGAGATGACTGACTGAGATGACTGACAGAGATGACTGACAGATATGACTGACAGAGATGACTGACAGAGATGACTGACTGAGATGACTGACTGAGATGACTGACTGAGATGACTGACAGAGATGACTGACAGAGATGACTGACAGAGATGACTGACTGAGATGACTGACTGAGATGACTGACTGAGATGACTGACTGAGATGACTGACAGAGATGACTGACAGAGATGACTGACTGAGATGACTGACTGAGATGACTGACTGAGATGACTGACTGAGATGACTGACTGAGATGACTGACAGAGATGACTGACAGAGATGACTGACTGAGATGACTGACAGAGATGACTGACTGAGATGACTGACAGAGATGACTGACTGAGATGACTGACAGAGATGACTGACTGAGATGACTGACTGAGATGACTGACTGAGATGACTGACTGAGATGACTGACTGAGATGACTGACAGAGATGACTGACTGAGATGACTGACTGAGATGACTGACTGAAATGACTGACTGAGATGACTGACTGAGATGACTGACTGAGATGACTGACTGAGATGACTGACTGAGATGACTGACAGAGATGACTGACTGAGATGACTGACTGAGATGACTGACTGAGATGACTGACTGAGATGACTGACTGAGATGACTGACTGAGATGACTGACAGAGATGACTGACTGAGATGACTGACTGAGATGACTGACTGAGATGACTGACTGAGATGACTGACTGAGATGACTGACAGAGATGACTGACAGAGATGACTGACTGAGATGACTGACTGAGATGACTGACAGAGATGACTGACAGAGATGACTGACTGAGATGACTGACTGAGATGACTGACTGAGATGACTGACTGAGATGACTGACTGAGATGACTGACTGAGATGACTGACTGAGATGACTGACAGAGATGACTGACAGAGATGACTGACTGAGATGACTGACTGAGATGACTGACTGAGATGACTGACTGAGATGACTGACTGAGATGACTGACTGAGATGACTGACAGAGATGACTGACAGAGATGACTGACTGAGATGACTGACTGAGATGACTGACAGAGATGACTGACTGAGATGACTGACTGAGATGACTGACTGAGATGACTGACTGAGATGACTGACTGAGATGACTGACAGAGATGACTGACTGAGATGACTGACTGAGATGACTGACTGAGATGACTGACTGAGATGTCTGACTGAGATGACTGACTGAGATGACTGACTGAGATGACTGACTGAGATGACTGACTGAGATGACTGACTGAGACGACTGACTGAGACGACTGACTGAGACGACTGACTGAGACGACTGACTGAGATGACTGACTGAGACGACTGACTGAGACGACTGACTGAGACGACTGACTGAGACGACTGACTGAGACGACTGACAGAGACGACTGACTGAGATGACTGACTGAGATGACTGACTGAGATGACTGACAGAGATGACTGACAGAGATGACTGACTGAGATGACTGACTGAGACGACTGACAGAGACGACTGACTGAGATGACTGACTGAGATGACTGACTGAGATGACTGACTGAGATGACTGACTGAGATGACTGACAGAGATGACTGACAGAGATGACTGACAGAGATGACTGACTGAGATGACTGACTGAGATGACTGACTGAGATGACTGACTGAGATGACCTCTGAGATGACTGACTGAGATGTTGAAGTGTTTAGGGCAATCATTATACTCTTCGCTCTTATGTAGTAGAGTTGTAAGTGATTGGCGTTGCTAGATGTGCCATTACTACAGAAGTTTAACAGGTCTGACAATAGAATGATGAACTAGTTGGTCCAAAAGTAGATACTGCTCTCCTGGCACGACGTGATGGTCATGAGATAATGATACACTGGAATGTCTTCCTTCAAGGACTAGACGTGCATTCATAAATCCCCCTAGCAGAATCATAAACTTTCGTTACCTCATGTTTTTTTGTGAAGGAGTGCATGGAGGAATTATATGAGTTGGTGAAATAAAGACCATTTTCCCATAGCAGACGCTGCGACATGTACAGGAAGGATTTTGTTTGTACCTCCGAAAAAAAAATTGTCCCAACTGAGGATTGAACCCGGGACGTCAAGCGCATGAAAACGGCGTTGAACGGCTATGCATGCACTCCACAACCATGCTTCCTTTAAAACAGCAAATCTTATACGAGTTGGAGGTGTCATCTCCGTTACACAACTGATGACCTTTGCTTTGTGTCAGAAAGACTCTGACCTGTAAAGAGTTACATACTCACCGTTAAAGGCATTACTTCATCATCATCATTCTCATCATCATCACCACCACCATCATAATCATCATCACTGTCGTCGTTGTCATCCTCATCATTATCATCATCCTCATCATCATCATCATCATCATCATCATCATCATCATCATCCTCATCATCATCATCATCATCATCATCCTCATCATCATCCTCATCATCATCATCATCATCATCCTCATCATTATCATCATCATCATCATCATCATCATCATCACCATCATCATCACTGTCGTCGCTGTCATCATCATCACCATCATCATCATCATCATCATCACCATCATCATCATCATCATCCTCATCATCATCATCCTCATCATCATCACTGTCGTCGCTGTCATCATCATTACCATCATCACCATAGTTATACAGGACACATATGACCACGATGAGATGAAACGTTTCACAATATAATCATGTATTGTAGTTATAGACTGGACACATATGACCACGATGAGATGGCACTTATCACAATCTGAAAAATATGACTACAAACTGTTGAATGGAATTCGTGGACATATCAGAAAACAAATTGCCATAATAAAAAAAAGTTAAGAGCCAACATTTGAACAATTTGTCGCAAGGAAAAGTTCTATCCCTTATCTCTACCCGACGTCTACGACTCCAGCAGAAAGCCGTTACTATGGAAACAGTTGTCGATAGAACGACTGAGAAGGGTGATCAAGTTTCGTGTTTCTGCCAATTTTTGCCTGGAGAGCTCTTATCACTTATTCTAATGCACCATTTCCACACTCCCTGGCTGTTTTTATAGCGTGGATACTTTGTAACGTAATCAAGTTCTTGGGAAGGATTCGAGCGCAGACTTTGTAACCGAGTGCTTGGTTTAAGGTTTGGTCTTAAGACCATGTCGAAATAAAACATGTTTCATTAAGTTTTAAGGAAGGGGCCAGAACTATTCATATTGTTTTGGTCGTGGAATGCGTGTGTTATTAATAGTTATCTCCTATAGAAAAATGGGAGACAACTGTTGAATACGGAAAGGGACGCAACCACACCAAAATGTGACAAACTTTTTTTTATTGTAAAAACTAGTTCTCGGAAATGTGTTTCTTTAGAAAGTTCACTTTTGGATGTGCAGAATTGCACGGCAGTTTATTGATATCTAGACAGTGAATGGATGTAACACTATTATGTTATTGCCGTCAGCTTACTGTCCACATAGAAACGTCCTATATTATCATCTAGATGTGTGTGTCTCGACGTAGGTCATGTGTCGTACCTCCAATATCAGTTACAGAGGTATTAAGGAAATGGCAGTTGCGTAGCTAGTGTAACAATCTCTGGGGACCATCCTTCAGTTTCAGCAACACAAACGAATTACGCACGGGTTGGACTCCCTCCTCACGCTTAAGCATCTCATTGTTTCTGTTATGAATCCGCAGACAAATGCAGCTGGAGATAACTGAAGCCACAGACAAATGCAGTCACAGACAAATGAAGTCACAGACACATGGAGTCATAGACAAATGAAGTCACAGACAAATGTAATCATAGACAAATGAAGCCACATATAAATGAAGCTAACAAACAAATGAAGTTAAAGATAAAGGTAGACGCAGACAAATTAAGCGCCAGAGAAATGAAACTACAGAGAAAAGAAGTCACATAGAAATGAAGCTAAACACAAATTACTCTAAATAAAAATGAATTTAAAGACAACTGAAGCTAAAGACAAAAGAAGTCGTAGAAAATAAAGCTAAACACACATGAAGCTACAAACAAATGAAGCTACAAACAAATGAAGCTACAACAAATGCAATCACAGACATATGAAGCTACAAACAAATGCAATCACAGATATATGAAGCTACAAACAAATGACGCTACAAACAAATGAAGCTACAAACAAATGCAATCACAGACACATGAAGCTACAAACAAATGCAATAACAGACACATGAAGCTACAAACAAATGCAATCACAGAGAAATGAAGCTATAGACAAATGCAATCACAAACAAATGAAGCTACAGACAAATGTAATCACAGATAAATGAAACTACAGACAAATGAAGCTAAATACAAATGAAGCTAACGACAAATGAAGCTAAATACAAATGAAGCTAAAGACAACTGAAGCTAAAGACAACTGAAGCTAAAGAAAAAAGAAGTCGCAGAAAATAATGCTAAACACAAATGAAGCTACAGAATAATGGATCTAAATACAAATGAAGCTAAAGACAAGTTAAACAGAAAACAAATGAAGCCACAAATGAAGTTAAAGACAAAAGAAGGCGCAGAAAATAAAGCTAAAGATAAATAAAGCCAAAAAGAAGTCGTATAAAATAAAGATAAAGACAAATGAAGTCACAGACAAATGAAGTCACAGACAAATGAAGTCACAGACAAATGAAGTCACAGACAAATGAAGTCACAGACAAATGAAGTCACAGACAAATGAAGTCACAGACAAATGAAGTCACAGAAAGATATAGCCACTGACACATACAGCCACAAACCAGCACAGTTGTAGACAAGTAAATCCGAAAATAAAGACGACCCTAGACGAACAAGACTGCAGACAAATATAGCCAGGGCAAACACTGTCGCAGACAAATAAAGTCGAAAACAAACATAGTAGCAAACAAATAAAGCCGAACAGAAACACAGTCGCAAACACAGTCGAAAACAAGCACAGTTGCAAACAAAGCCGAAAACAAGCACAGTCGCAAACAAAGCCGAAAACAAACACAGTCGCAAACAAAGCCGAAAACAAACACAGTTGCAAACATACAAAGCCGAAAACAAACACAGTTGCAAACAAAGTCGAAAACAAACACAGTTGCAAACAAACAAAGCCGAAAAAAAAACACAGTTGCAAACAAACAAAGCCGAAAACAAACACAACTACAAATAAATGAAGCCACAAACAATTGCATCCACAAACAAACACAACCGCAGAAAAATAGTCACAAGCAGAGCCACAGACAAATGAAGCTCTACAGCACTGCTCGGAGCCTGGGATTGACTGCTACCTTCGTTAAAGCTATCAATGTGAAAGTCTAAATACACTGAAATGAAATACGTGTTCGCTATTATGTGGTCATGGTGAATTGTACTTACTTACGTAAAACAGAGGTTTATATAATTGATTCACTCAGACACGACAGACTATAACTAAAACTAATGGGTAATGATGTGCACACAAGAATGCATACTAATCACAATACACAAAACATATTCAACGTTTCAACCAAAAGGCCTTTATCAAGAAATGCACACAACATAAAATGACGACGAATGGAAATTATTACAACACACAAACGTATCCAACGGAGACACAGTAATGAGATGCTGGAAGGACAGGAAAAACGTAAATATATGTGGAAACTAAACGAACAAAAAGATAACGTAAATATATGTGGAAACTAAACGAACAAAAAAGATAACGTAAATATATGCGGAAACTAAACGAACAAAAAGATAACGTAAATATATGCGGAAACTAAACGAACAAAAAGATAACGTAAATATATGTGGAAACTAAACGAACAAAAAGAATACGTAAATGACAGAACAAAATGAACGATGACCAACTCCGTTGAAGTGTGTGGCCACAGGAGTATGTGTTCTGTTATTGATTACATGAAGATGGTTACAAAAGCGATCGTTCAATCTTAAGCCGGTTTCCCCGATTAAATTTATAGTTGTAATGTTGCAAAGTCTACCAAATGCCATATTCTTATGGTAACATTAGTTTCATATCGCTTCATCTAATCAACTATGTTTTATCTTCTCTGAGAAGGAGACTTTTCAGAGCAAAACACTTCTCTGAGAGTTGGAAGTTTCTGGGAACGAAATAAAGCTCTAATGAACCACCTCCATTTCACACAAGGATAAGAGCACTCTCACACAAGGATAAAGAGCACTCTCACACAAGGATAAAGAGCACTCTCACACAAGGATAAAGAGGGATAAAGAGCACTCTCACACAAGGATAAAGAGCGATAAAGAGCACTCTCACACAAGGATAAAGAGTACTCTTACACAAGGATAAAGAGTACTCTCACACAAGGATAAAGAGCACTCTCACACAAGGATAAAGAGCACTCTCACACAAGGATAAAGAGCACTCTCACACAAGGATAAAGAGCACTCTCACACAAGGATAAAGAGTATTCTCACACAAGGATAAAGAGCACTCTCACACAAGG